>JAOCPS010354626.1:0-12548 GCA_025505425.1 Graphium colonna | reverse complement strand
TTTGCAATGTAGTGTATATATTGAAGTGCTAAAATTTCATTATTATGCAATACATACTTGTCATTTATTGAATAGGTATCCACTGTTTATAAAAAAAAATAACTTTATTAAAGAATATGTAATTTTTATATATTAAAAACTGACCCTATTTCTTACATATTTTAATAATGGATAACAGTTACAATTATTACAAATATTGTTTAGAATGGAAATTATTATTTAGATTTATAACTTTTTATTTTAAGACATATTTGTAAGAATAAAAAATGTATTTGTTTTAAATTAACCTGAAGACACATGACTTCAACCATAGCTAATTCTAACTATAAAGATACATGTTGAACTAGCAGACAGTCTGCTCCCCAATTGAGATAAAACCTAACACTTTAAGTTGGAGTAAGTTACATGCATGTCCATAATTGAATAAAAGTCAGTTTCACATTTTCGATTTTCTATAGTGCTATAAATTGTTAGTTAGTTTTATTATATAAACATTATGATTATACTTATCTGCTGATTTTGATGTAAAATTTTAATCAAATCTACTTATAAGATGTAACTCTGAGGCTATAAGTTTACTTGAAATTTTTTCACCTTTTCCTTATTGTTTACAAATATAATGTATATCAAGTTACATCATGGTAATCATGTTTTGTTTTTGTCCATATGTGTATCATTTCAATGTCCTACAGCAAATGGGATTTGACCTTGCATGATTCATACATCATCTGTATGGATTGGTTGCAATGACATCATAGTTATTTATTCTCTAGGGAGATATAGATGATAGTGAGATAGATAGGAGTGGACCCTATTCTTATAGTACATTAGATTTAAATTATTATAAAGTATAGATTAAATATTGAGTTACAGCAATCAATACATTTAGATGATTACTAGTTTCCTTGGGTATATCTGCATTATCCTTATTGTTGTAATTGAATTTTATTAGTCACCTAGATTATATCATTTTAAATTGTCACCCAGTCAACCTTTATATTTTATCATAATTTGAATTTATATTTGGGGTTTATAAGGTTAAAAAGGTGTAAATGTTTAGATATTCTAACAACCAGGATATGTGGATGACAATTTAGCTACATCCTCCAAGGTTTGCAATGTACTTGCAACTTTTCAGATATCAACAGAATCCATGGG
The DNA here is from genome assembly GCA_025505425.1 of Graphium colonna. Lineage (NCBI taxonomy): Eukaryota > Metazoa > Arthropoda > Insecta > Lepidoptera > Papilionidae > Graphium > Graphium colonna. Next base: position 11,390 of record JAOCPS010354626.1, on the reverse strand, counting down.
TGATGGTAATTATTTAACATTAGGTGATCATCATGATCATTTATTCTGCAGTGGTCCAAATTTGTTTTTACACTCCCCTATATAAACTTAATTAATTTAATCAACATATGACACACTCAACATTCTTATAAATGTTTTTGAATTATATGGATAAGAAATAAGAAAAAATCAGTTATAAGGTATGAGTTTGCTGCAGTTCACTGAGTTATCATCATTTCTGGTGGTATAGATAGCTATGATTGGATAGTTTTAGTTTCCAAGACTACTTTTCAATATCTACTAGGAAACATAACTATCCACTGCTTTGGGCGGCCATTATGAAATATCTAGATAAATATAATGTAGATTCTTAGTGTGTGTATTAAAAAAAAAGTTAATCTGCTATTTTTCATATGGTAGAGTGATATTCTATAATACTATAAAAGTTTAGGCAAAGAACAGTATAAGAGGGTTAATAATGTAGGATTCTACTCTTGAAGTAATCAGTGGTGATTCGATGGCTTTTATAAAATAAAATAAATACTACAAGTTGACCAGACCATGGTTGACACCTAGCTTTTGTTAAACTCAACCAGTAAAGAATATTTTAAATGATCATATTCCAGCAAGTTTTCTTGGCCAAAAATGAATAAGCATATTTCAATTTAAACTGAAGATACACCAAATTTATTTTCACAGAAAATTATAGAAAACAAATTCAAATGCCTTAAAAGTGTACTTTTTAAACATATCTTCTTCATCATTTCGATTTTCAAAACAAACTACTAATTCGATTTTTATAAAAAATTTGTGGGACCATGGTGGAAGATTCTTCAAATCCGTTCATAAGTTGGGGAGATATTTCTGAACATTTTTTATTATTTTTATTTAAAAAACCAACTAATAGACTAATTTCATATCATATTATGCATTTATTACTTCTACAATTTTATCCTATATTTTATAATTTTGTTATTTTAATTTAAAAACCAACTAATGAACCAATTTTTTTTATTTTATGGGACTATCCTGCAAAGAATGATTGGACAAATGAGAAAAAAAAAATTAAATTTGGTACATAAATAATGGAGATATTCGCAAAAAAAAACCATAAAATAAATTTAATTATTTTGATTTAAAAGGAAAACTACTTAACTGATTTTTCTGAAAATTTTATAGGACTTTTTGGAAGAATACCCTATAAGATAATAACATACATATATACATAAACATTCGAATTGACTTCCTCCTTTTTTGAAGTTGGTTAAAAAGAAAGACAGCTATGGAAATGTGAGCAATTTGTATGGGGTAAATCGCATTCGCGTATATTTAGAGAATAGTGAAATGACTTCCAATGCAATGCTTGATGGCAATCTGGGCATCAATACCATCCAATTAAAAAAAATTACTAAGAAAATCGGTGGAGTAGAAAGCCTGGCAAACTCGTATTAAATATTATATTTTTTTTTAATGTATACACTATCCGAAAGCAATGGCGTTAATGGGGCTGGACGTCAAAGAGCGTCCAGCTGTTTGCGGTCACAGCATACGAGTTTTACTGCCGAGGCCTACGTAAGCCGGTAGACGCTACATATCAATAAGTTACAATCGAACATCGACTGTAATTTGCAACTGCGTGACTATAGGTGTTATTAAAAAATGTATTATCCCGAGAAAACGCGCCAAAAAGGTGGTGGCCCCACCTGCGACCCAGTTGGCCGGCCTCGCGGCGGGGTCAAGACGACCCGGTACACTGCGAAGGCCACTCCTCGGTGGCGCGGGCGCTGCGTCACGCCATGTACATCGGAAAGTTTACGTTGCCTCTCGGCTCAGCCCCAGTGTTGCCAGCATCCATTCAACAAACTAAATTATCATAATAACAATTTGTTTAAACAAAGCTTTATCTTTCTTTGTGAAGAGATATTGCACAAGGATAAATTGAAAATTCTGAAAATTTCTCGATATCAAAGCCTAAGATCTTTTGAATATGTTTTTGCTGAATCATGCTACACTCCAAAATAATTGCACTCATATAAAAATTGTGAGGCTGAGTCGGGTTGCCGTTGGTTTAATGAGAAACGTCTGTGGCTCTATTCATCTAGGTATCATTCCTTTCAGTTTTTCAAACATCGACAGGCGGTTCTCGTCGTGTAGAGTACTCCGCCGCACGTCCAAAATGCTCCTTTAAGGTTAAGCATTCAGACAGAGAGACCTAACATGGCTACCAAGAATGTCTAGTGATGGCCTTTAGGTATTATCTGCCCTCATTAAAACGATAACTGTTCTCGCTCAACTCTGGTCAACAATCGGTTTGATCCAGCAGCAAGCAATATACGAGTGTGCGCTCATTTTGGAGTGCTCTTTTTATCTTAGGAACCCCTCAGTCGAAATGACTGGTCGTGGTTTGAATTGTTCGGCCTACCCTTTTCACTTTTTAGCAATCCTTCCATCCTACAATTTCTGTCGCATAATAGTGCGTCTAGGTGGCGCCATAGCCGAAATATTCTTGGTTTTCTTAAAAAGTTTATTTCGAGGTAAAGAAACCATTTTCAATTTAATCTGCACACGTTGTAATGGTTAATAACTTAGGCCTGAATTTTTATCTAGAACTGCGGAGTGTGTTATGCAGCACTGGCGCCATCTAGTAATTTCGATTAAGATAATCTGATTAATGTCTAATTTGCTCTACTCATTGATATGTAAACGAATGTTCCATAATGCGTATTTATAGAGCTACCACCTTAGCGGCAGCTACTGTTTAAGAACGTTACACCCTATATAGAACTGAAAGATGTTTTACTTCAAAAACAATTAAAAATCCGTTTAGCAGTTAAGGAGTTACGGCACACACGTTAAACTTATAACTATTGATTATCGTCTTGAATAAGAATTAATATGGAAAATATCTATATCATATCTACCGGGATTTAAACTTTGTATTCGTCTCCTTATAGTTTATAGACCATGTAAAATATAGCTATATTAGATTCTAAAGAAACTCGATATGGATCTATTAAAAATATCTTAAGCCAATTTGGGATGACTTGTCGACCTCGATTTAATGGTTAAACCCTTTAGATGACAAGACTGGTACTCGGCTTTTGTCGGTCGGCGTAACGCTAAAGGAAAACCCGACTCGTTTACAGCCGTTTTTTTTTTTAAATTCCTGTTGCCAGCCAGCCAACTTGGACGTGAAGGAATTGTTATTACGTAAGTTTTAGCAGATAGCTCTTGCGTTTTTTATCGCGTAATGCGTACGCAACGAGTGATCTAGTGTTTTCTAGTAAAATAACGGTTTTCGCGTGGTGTAGGGATGTTTGAAAGGTCAAAAGTATTGTTATTACGTCCTATGGGTCGTAATATGGTTTGAACTAGTTTATTTACATCGTTATAATTTCTTGATATCTTAAACACTTATGGATGTCGTAAAGGCAGCAGCTGCTGTATTTAGTGTTGTACGAATAGGTCAGATTATTTGGGGAAAATATAATTTTTTTGGTTTAGTAATTCGGACTATATACATAGCTGCATTCTTTCTTATATATTTTTTTTAAACAGAATCGAAAATACTTTAAATATTAAGTGTTTTAAATTTTCCTAAGTGCTTATTTGCGGTTGTTATTCTATGTTATCTCCACCAATATAAACAGCAATTTTTTATACATTTTTATTTTTTTTTTTACTTCAAAAACTGTTAAATATAAATACTATGGTTAAAAGTAATTGTTAATCATTTGCGTTCAGGCCAACAAGCACTCTCCATCTTTTGTCTGCTCCTGTCGCACTTCTTTCATTATAAGCAAATCCGGTTTGTTTCAATGAAAGGAGTGGTCAGTGGTAAATTTATTCATTATTATTTTCAACCAAAAAAATATCTGGTAGGTAAGAGTGAAATAACTAAATTGATGTTTTAAATTTACAATAAGGTGAATGAACCATCGACCACAGTGGAGTCAATTGGAAAACGAAACTCGTATCTCGACGGTTATTAATAACACGATCCCTTGCTTCAACTTAAAGTGACTTACCAAGTTGATTATGCTAAAACTTTTATTATATTATAATATGCGATTAAATATATCTACGATTTTCAAATTTTTCAACCGGCTAAAAAAGGGTGAACTTGTAAACAGGGCGAATGGTGAGTTATATTTGGGAACCATATATGAAAAATAAAAATATTATTAAAAATAAATATTGATTTAGCATTAAAGAAACGTAATCTGAAGATTAAAAAATTATTACGTTATTTATTCTCATCAGAGCGGACACGGCGTGGCCTGAGCGAGATGGAAGGCGGGGGAGGGGGTCGACGGCCCCGCCCGTACCAGCTGATTACAGCCGTTACATTTCATTAATTTATTGGAAAATTGAGCTAAAACTATGCCCCTAATGTTATATGATGATAATCTAGTACCGGGTGCGCTCTTTTAATATCGTAGGTGACTCACAAATCCCGCATAATCTTTTCTGGGTGTTTGTGTATGTTGAATTTATGCACATAAATTTCGCTTGTAACACAAGCCTAAGGGCAGAGTTAAAAAAAAATTAATGAAATCCTAACTCCGTCATTCATAAACAGGTTTTCATTTCTTCCACAAAATACTTTGCCAAATTGGTATCATAGTTAATCTATTATAAAGAAATTTAGAGGTTATTGAGCATAAGTAACAACTTTTTACAGCTTTTGCTGCACTTCTGGAAGTACCACCGCCCCTTATAAATACATAAAATAAAGTATGCATGACTTTTGTGGATGCCGGATGGCCATGTCTACCCTTTTCTTTTCTTATTCCTATCCTATCCAAATCCTTAATCCCGACCCCATCCTATCCAATAAATCTATTATATCTGATCTCCCAGGTTGACAACGTACTCGTAACTCTCCGGATGTTGCGTTTGTCTATGGACGACTGGATCGCTTACCTTCAGGTGAATCGTCTGCTCGTTTGTCTTCCTTTCCATAAAAAAAATAAAAAATGAAAGGTCAAAAGTATTGTTATTACATCCTTTGGGTCGTAATATTTTTTGATCTAGATTAGTTAGATCGTTTTTTTTTGTTTTTTTTTGTTTAAAGCTATGAAAGGATGTTATGCTCTACCACCTCTGTTATCGTTATAATTTCTTGTTGTCTAAAACACTTATGGAAGTCGTAAGAGCAGCAGCTGCTGTATTTGGTGTTTTGAAAATACAACTTAAAAGAATATCGCCAAGATTTATTCTAGGGCTAAGTATCGATTCTCTGTTTAAATAATTCTTGTCACATCCAAAAAGGTTTTACGTTTACATCAAAACGTTTTACTCCCATTTCAAAAACACTGACTCATTCTTCATCTGCATAACTGTGGTCGTAAGGAAACCACTGCACGCGACTTCGTGGAGTTTAGCATGAGACTAGACGGGTTGTAAACAATTATTTGCATTTCTTGTACACGTAATGTCACAAAACATGCTGTGTTTATTTATGCTATTACTGACTGCTGTCCACAGTTTCACCCGCCTGTTTTATTTTTTTTTAATTGCTTAAAATCCTAGATCTTTCATATATCCAGAATATCGTGTTTAAAAGGACAATACCTATTTTTATATGGCATAATGTACCAAGTTGCATCAAATTCACAAAAAAAAATTGGACACAAGACGTATTATAACTCCCGCAGAAGTTCTTTTTGTAAAGAAAATACCCGTTTTAGAGATATAAAGTCGAAAAATCGATTTATCAAAAATAGTTTCTATAGCTTTCTGCTCTGTGACCGATTGCTGAAAAGTCGTGTAGGTTAAGCAATATCCATACTTTTATACATTAAATTAAATTCACTGTTCAAAAATCAAATCCATGAAGCGTAATGCTGTAAGAAATTATGGAAATAATTTCTATATTGGTACCACTTTGTCCTTTTATGCAAATCTTTTTCGTTCCATTTTAAACGACATACAGACTTTTGCATTTATTATATTAGTATAAATTATTAGTATAAATTTGTTGTTTTTCAATCTGTGTGTGTATGTTAGTAACTTCGTAAGCTAGTAACTTCGTAGTAACGTCTAAACGTTAAATAAATTCCGATAGTCAAGAATAAGTCGTCAATCTATAAATCTAGAATTAAACGTGGAGGTGATATTCCGATATTTCGGTGGTAAAAAAATAGTGTTTTTCACGTATTTATTGGAACATGTTAGTCTTAAAATTGCTTCTGTCATAAGGGCCATTTAATTCATTATTATGTCAAGCGTCCGTAGCAAAGCGGGGCAAGCTGGTAAAGAGGTGCCACGGCTCTTTACCAGCTTCTTCCATTTGTCCGCATCTAACGTCGAGCTACTCAAATCGTCGATGACCCAGTTATTTCAGATCAGCTTGATTCGCTGGCTTTGGCTATATAGCTTCTCTTAGCATTTTTTATCGCATATACCACGGGGAGTGTTCTGAGGAATGGTTCGGAATAATACCTGGTGCTGAGTTTGTACAGCGTACAACGCGACATACCGCCAAGTACCATCGCTACGGCCTTGATGGTTGGCAGTCCACTAAGGTGCGATTCCACCGTCATTTTCTGCCACGCACAACACATTTGTGGAATCAACTGTCACCAGCAGTATTTCCGAATCGACACGGCTTAGGGACCTTTAAAAAAAGAGCCTATTCCTATCTCAAAGGCCGGCAACGCTCTTGCAACTCTTCTGGTGTTGCGGGAGTTCATGGGCGACAGTAACCGCTTGCCATCAGGCTTGCTCGTTTTTCTATATAAAAAAAACTATCAAATGCAATATTTAAAAAAGATCTATATAAAGTGCCGTCATTTAAAGAAAGAGATTGTAAATGGCAGTTCTTCACGACCTTGCATACTACATTTTGACTATGAGTTGTTTCATAGTCAATATCAACTAAACAAACCTTTATAAAAACACCTATTCCCCTGTTGTTGTGTATTTTAGAATTGTAAATGTATACAATTCTATAAGACCGTTTAATTAGCAATATTCCGCGAAAAAATCCCCTAACAACCTGCAAGTAAATATGTGAGCGCACGCATAAGCATGCGTTAGGCACCTCCCTCCCTTCCCATATTGCTTGTGCGTGCGCTCTAGTGCACAATCATGAAGACAAAACCACCACCAAGCGATAATGTTAGCAGGACCATGCAGAATCCCTCATCAGCATGCAAGTTGTTACCCTCACAGTCGACGCACGTTTCGCCCCGACACCGGAGCATCACCTCAGGGTGTTGCCTCTACGAACAGCGTTCGTTGAGTGGACGGTGCGAAATAAACCGATACAACTATACTCGCATCGTCATGTCATCCTTGGCGACATAAACTCACGGCTTTTCATAGTTACATAAATAGATTAAATTCCATTCCACTTAGGATAGAAAATTATCAAAAAGAGTTGAATATAATTTACCAAATCGCTGAGTCGAATAGATATAATTGCAAAAGAGTAAATAACATTTTAAGAAACAAAAATGAAAAAGGCTTAGTCAGGTTTTTGTACCCAGGTGCTCCTGTTAAAAAGGTAGTTAGTTATAAGTCCAGTTTGACTTACGTGGGTTAGGTATCTGCACGTTTATCAAAAATAATGAGGGATAACGACATGCATATCGCAGTCAGGACAAACAACACGTTGAAAAATAAAATTAGTCACAATAAAGATAGGTGCGATATAAAATATCAATCCGGGATTTATAAACTTCATTTTCCTGAATGTGATGGTGTATACATAGGTCAAACTGGACGTAACTTCAAGGCTCGACACAGGGAACATGTCGCTGCCTATAGGGATGGTCATCCGGAGAGGTTTCATTTTGCCAAACACCTAGAAAGTGGACATAGTTTGTCCAATGACCATACCTATGAGGTATTACATAAATGTTATAAAGGTTTACGATTGAGAGTATTGGAACAACTGGAAATTATGAAAGTAAAGAACAATAATAGACATGCATTGTTGAATGACCAAACTTGCTTGGCTACGTCACCACTCATAGTTTTGTTTATGGACAAAAATGTATAAAAGGTGGCGGTTTCGTTCGCAGCGTTTCAATCCGGTTACAATATTAGAGTGGCGGCCCGAGCCGAGGCTCCCCCGGGAGCCCTAGAGCTTAGCCGCTCATAAAACGAGGTTTAGGCCAGGCGCCCCGAGCACCACTGGTCACCTCACCCTCAGGCCAGCAAAAAACAAAAAAAAATCGCTGCGTTCACTCAACGAACGCTGTTCGTAGTGGCAACATCCTGAGGATGCTCGGGTGTCGGGGCGAAACGTGCGTCGAGTGTGAGGGTAACAAACTGCATGCTGATGAGGGATTCTGCATGGTCCTGTTAACATTTTCGCTTGGTGGTAGTTTTGTCTGCATGATCGTGCACGAGAGCGCACGCACAAGCAGTATGGGAAGGGAGGGAGGTGCCTAACGCATGGTCATGCGTGCGCTCACATATTTGCTTGCAGGTTGTTAGGGGATTTTTTTTCGCGGAATATTGCTAATTTTACGGTCTTATAGAATTGTATACAATGGACTTCCTCAAAGTAACGCCTGATTCTATTAATTTAATGGATTTTACTATAATAAATTTAGCTTTAAAAAACCTTGACAGTAAATTTATAAAATCATTACAAAAAAAATATGATCGTGATAAACATTCATAAACTCAAACCAATTTTATATTTTTTTACTTGTCACATTAAAATTTACTGCTCTACAAACAAGTAATCTTAAATTATATAAATAAACCGAAGTAGAAAACTTTTAACGATTTAGTTAGTGCAATTATTTAGGTTGACAAATGAAATGAATTTTATGAAAATATTTATATCTTATTTTTATTTGAATATAACGGAACGCTATAAACATGTGGTGATTTTTTTATAAGGAAATTAATAACAAATTTTAATGCCAATAAAAGATAATATATCAATTAAAATAAAAAGTTTTAAATTTTAAAAGTTTGGTTTTATATGTTTTAAGAGTTTATTAAAAAACACCTGAAGGGAATGAAACAGAAGCTATTAAAATAATAATTACGTACACCAAACACTGTACAAATAAATGGGTACATATTTTTGTCTATCTATGAATAAAAAGTAAAAACAGAAGATAAAATAAATCAAACACGTGTCAGATTTCAAAAATATTTTTTGGAATAAATATCATTAACATTTTTGGAATAAATGTAACAAAAAAACTGAGTCATTTTAACTCAATATTTAAGCAGCATCTACTGTATTATATACTACGCACAATTTTTTTGTTAATAAAGTATTTTATAAGTATATTTAAATACAACTCTGTCGATTTCCGATCTCATATTACATTTAAATATTTTTGTGGGATTTTTTTCCCCATTTAATCTAGCAACCCTAAGCGTTTTGCGTCATATGTTTAGGTACGATACAAATTAAAATGAGAAAATTATATAAAATAGTACAATTAATAACATTTACCGGTGAAACAAGATTCCGTCAACTTTTTTAAATATTTCGAAATGGTTTTTGCAAGAATTAATAACACAAGTCGGCATTATTTAAGAAAAAAACGTAAAAACTAAGTGACGTATTGTCCGCTCAAAACTTTGTTTCGTACTGATTGGATATTCTATTTACCGACTAAAAGTCTATTCACCGCACTGCCATCAATATTCTGTCATTGCGCTCTATCTGGATTATTCTCTAATCTGAGATCCAGACCATCCGTAGAAGTTGTAAGGTTATGATAAAATATTTTAAAAAGGGTTTAATTTGAAGTAATAAGTTTCATGCACATGAAATTATTTTAAGTTTCCATTTATATTGCGAATTAATTTATGGCTGCATTAACTTGCTTAAATTTTCCCAATATTAATATTTGGGTAGAAAAACTGTAATACGTTCGGTTAAATTACACCGAATCTAAAATATTATTTCCATTTTTATCATATATATAGAAACTGAAGATTTGGGAAAAAATGCACAAATATGAGTTTCAAAGACTAATAATACGTGAAGCAAAAGCTTAATAGTTTCAATGATCGGAAGTGTTACGTTAAGTTTTTAGGAATTAATAACTTTTTCTTACGCTGTAAATTTTAAGCCTTTGAAGCTTGAGAAAAAAAAATCGCGTTATAAAACATTTAAACATATTGTATCAAAGGCCCTACATTTGTCTATTGTTTCTACAATAATATATCTTTACATATCGAAGAATAAAAAAACTAGGATTGAAAGTCAGTTTTTTGAATCTTAAGTCATATATTATAACCGCCTAACATTAACATATAAACATCCCTTAAAGTTATTAATAGTTTCTTTATCTTTAACAAAGCAATACAGTTAATGTTTTAATATAAACATAACCACAAATATAAAATGGTAGATTTAAACTGAGTCATTTAATCATAAAAGTTCTTTCGTAAATGGCCTGTTTTTTTCAGGGAAAGTATTTTTTTTTTTAATTTTTTATTTTATGGAAAGGAAGACAAACGAGCAGGTGGTTCACCTGATGGTAATTGATCCCGTCGCCTATAGACACTCGCAACATTCGGTGAGTTGCGTGTACGTTGTCAATCTGGGATATTGGATAGAATAGGTTTATTGGATAGGATTGGGTCGGGATTAAGGATTTGGAGGCAATAGGAAAAGGAAAAGAAAAGGGTAGATATGACCATCCGGCATCGCCAAAAGTCATGCATACTTATACATTTATGCCGACTTTATAAGGGGCGGTAGTATTACCCCGGTCGAGCATAACCGTTAAAGTGCAGCAAAAGCTGTGAAAAGATGTTATGCTTTACCACCTATAAAAACATAACATGCCATGACCATAGTCTATGGCATGTTATGTTTTTATAGGTGGTAAAGCACGCATACAGACCGAACATTTCCGTAGACAAAAAGTTACAGCCACGTAATCGCTGGTCGTAAATTGTGGAATTTATTTATATCTTTATAAAACTAATATCTGATTTTGTGAAGTAATAGTATCAAACAACATTCAGCATTCGGGGTCAGTTGGCTTGAAAAAAGTGTGGCACACGGCACCACGTTGTCATTCAAGGCACGTGGAGGCGCCGATTTTTCACAGGATAACATTTGTGTAATTGAATTACTCACATTGTTACATCCACCATTTTCGTTCCATTTCATTAACAGTATTTTCGATTCAAAATTAAAAAGAAGGTTTACTGGTGACATTTAGATTACAAATGCAAACAATGTTTCACTGTACTCATGATTACATCACAACGTACAAACAACTATATTCTTCATATTATAATTAGAAAACATAAATTGAACTCACCTTAAGATGTAAATTCCACGTTACACTTCTTGCATTTAACTTTAATATCGGGTTTTTGGTATTGGTGACGTTGTTACATAAACATATAAAAAAATAAAATAACTACACTATTTTTTCTTTCACTCTTATAATAATAAATTTATT
>JAOCPS010354515.1:0-12549 GCA_025505425.1 Graphium colonna | reverse complement strand
ATGTAGTAATCGTCGGAGACGAATTATCATATTTCATCTCCGTGAGAATATTAGGCGAGTTGATAAGGTCATTTATTATGCGTCACGTACATAGTTTATAATGCGTTTAAAAAACTCTATTGCCCACGTGATTAGTTTTGTGATGGAGTTTACTTTTAAAGATTTTCTTTGTAAACCAAAAATCCATTAGAAAGCGGACAGTTCATCTGATGTTAAGTAGTTTCGACCGTGGACACCTACAATATTTGAAATGTAGAACGTTCGTTGCCAGCCTCAGATATTGAATGAAATAGGTTATTGGATAAAATTGCGAGCGAATTTATTTATGAATGATAGCATTGGAAAGACCATCCAGCAACCTAAACTTATAATACCTAGCTATACTTTATCGCATTGTACTTTTGTGCGTGGGGCGGTGGTACTACCTCTAGCCTTAACCCTCCACCAGTCGCGATTTATTAAATGAAAGTCATTTAATTGGTGTGATTTAATTATTTATTTATTATGATCTTTTACTTGTCGGACTGAGAAATGTACGAGTATAGCAAGCAAAAAACGTTGTCATTTTCGTCTTCTAAGCACCTCAGAACCCTTTTATTTCGGCCATAGCGACCACTCCTAGTTGGTTCGGCGCTCATACTCCCGGAAATGGCTGTCCATGTTTATCACATGACATCATCGCGTATGATTACTCAGGGTCTCACAGGGAGACACAAGTCTATATATAATGCGCAGACTAGGTGTTGCCACCGTGAATAACAATTAAAATGGTCATTTGTTTTAGGAACCTATTTAAGGTGTGTGTATAATGTGTATAAATAAAAAGTCTTTTGACGAAACAGCCTGATCATTTAATATTTCTCAAAACCGTTTAATTTTTATATAACGTCTAACATTTTTAGACGTTATATGAAAATTTAACGGTAAGCCGTACGATGTACTTATGTAAGAAGCTTTACCAATTATCACTTTTATGGCGCCTTTTATTTATTTATACCTTAGGTAATTTCTCGTTTTCTAAACGATGAAATTCAAACGTTAAATCGATAATTAAGTGTTCAAAATCCAAAGTTTTTAAAGCCTGCTTTAATCTATGACTTACCTAAAAATTTACGTCTGAATTCCGTAGCCGGACATAACCGTTATCCAAGGTATGGATTTAAAGCGCACTTACAAAGTCCATTTTTTTTCAAGACAGATTCTTATCAGGAGTAACATATGTACGTGTCTGAACCGGCTTTGTTTTATATATTCACATGAGCCTAACTAGAAGTAATGAAGTCTTAATCGAATAAAAAGTTCTTTAAACAAGAAAAACGTTACTCTCATTTCATATTCGCGGTAATTTTATGTTAATTTCCAGTGCAATAAAAATAAAACAAGTTGCTGTTAACTTCATTTGAGTAATATTATTATATAAAAATAATAAGCAACAGGCGTATTAGGAAGCTATAAACTCGTTAACTGTTTTTGAAACTTCTCCGGGGAATTATTTAAACTTGATCTGATACTCACAATTAAGCTTGTATGGATTTAAAATAACGTAAATTATGTTTTGAAATTAAACGCTATCAAATATTTTATGTTATAATTTTATGATTGAAGTTTTAATGAATTATGGTTTAGCCTATTAAAACGATTACATAAAAGAAAATTACCAAATTTAAGTGTTAAAGTACAGACAATGTGAAAAATTTTTAAGTATATTTTATACGTATGTTTAACCATCTTCCAAAAAGGAGAAGTTTCTCAATTGAATTTGCTCAAAGAGGACTGTAGGCTTTTTTTGTATATGTTTTAGTGATTTCTCAGCAAGTTTTGTATAGATTTTCAACATTCTTTTTTTATTTGAAGATGCATAATTACAAAAAGGTTACAAAAAAATTCATTATTAAAACATAAAAAGTTTCTTTAAAAGTAAGTTTCTTTTTTAAACCTTCATTAAACAAATTTATGTTTAATGAACGTTCCCATAAATCGTTAGAAGTTTCGCTGTTTTCTGTAAAAAAAAAGGATATTTCAAGTGAAATATCATTATTGTTTTAACATATGTACTTTTAGAAAATTAGGGATAAACTCACAATTGTATAACGATTTAATGCCAAAAATCTAATATTGATTTCACTTGACATTGAAAAAATTAGTAATCTATAAAAAGTGTTGTTGCCATGCAACATCTAGCTATAACAAACTACGATTCACCCTTTAATAAGATTTTCCAATTAAGGGTTCCTTTTTTCGCCGTAGAGATTACTTAATTATAAACGACTTTTAATTGTCTTATTAAAGTACATCACACGATGTAAGTTTGCAGCCAGAAAAAAAATTGCAAACAGAATTTTTATTTTTTTTATTCATTTTCATTATTTAAAAATTTTCAAGTGTTTTTGGTAATATTCAACTAACAGTTACACAACATACACTTAACATATTCTATAAACACATGATATTTAACAATTTTTGTAATTGCCACACGCCGTGATATTAAAACATACTCTGCTCCATATATTCAAAATATATGTAGTGCTTAGTTTCCTTCGTCCGAAAACGCATTTTAGTAGTTTTAGTGTAACGAAATGCTTTCACGTATATCTTTTAAATCTTTTCATTGGCAGTACTTGACTTAATAAAATTGATAGATACTAACAACGATACCTATTGTAATGGCATCTCAACTCCTGAAAACTGTGTTCTAATATTCTCTCAATACACGATAAAACTATTTCACGTATATATCCATAGTATGAAACGCAATCTTGACAATTTTCTCTAAATTGACTATATATGTAAGTACATCTTCGATATTATAATCATGAATAAGTTCTGTATTTCTTCTTCTTTAACACACCACAATACATCCAATGGAATAGTAGTCTTTATCAATAATAAATGTTTAGTATATTGTGGGGTTCAGGACATTATAGAAGCAAACGCTCTTTTAGTTGGAGTTTGTAACGTTTTTACTGAGATCGGCATTCAAAGATCTTCTTTATTATCTAAATCGACAACATTTTTATCGTCCTCGGAAGGCTTTCTTGCCTCTATTAATCGTTATCTAACACTTATTATAGTGGGCGATATGAATATTAATATTTTGCATTCGTTATTCAATGATGAAGATACCTCGATGTATCTCCTTATCATCTACTCGCTGAACATAGCTTAATACCATCTATCACTTTGCTAATACGTAATAAAACATGCCTTGACCATATATTTGTGCATTCGGATATACAATGGGAGTCAATCATATGCCCCGCTGGCCTAGCTGTCATCATTTAGTCATGGCTAACCTTATGTCTCGAGTAAAAAAAGCATGGTCTGTAAAGGAATTCCCATTTAAATTTGATTATAAAGGTTTAAAAATTGATTGTAAAAAATATATTGGTCTAGCACTTAAAAAAGAGAACCTTTTAAGTGAACGTTTAAAGAAATTTTAAAGAAGTTTAAATTTAATGTAAAGTACCATCAATTCAACACTACGCTAACGAGTTGCTCTACACTTTTGCGTTTTGACTAGAGTTCGCACTTAGCGCTCTTTTTTCTACAGTGAGGGTTGTCGGATATTTCTTAAAATTTCTTTATTTTTTGTGCATCGTTTACTCAGATGCATGTATTTTTGCTGCATAATTCGCTCAATAATGGATGCGACACCTCAGGAAGTAGCTCAAGCAGTAGCACTACTTTAAGATGACTTTGAATAAGTAGATTCTCGGTACAACGAGATTACAAACGATACCTAGAGACTGGAGCATTCGATCGCCGTCCAGGTACGGGTAGGCCTAGGACTACATTAGCAGCGGATGATCGTTATATCCAGATTACTGTTCTGCGAAATCATCACCTTAATGCAGATCAAATCCAACAAAGTCTACGTGACGAACGCCAAGTGGTCATAAGTTCTGATACCGTCAGAAGAACACTTGCTGAAAGCAATCTGACTGTAAAGCGAGCTGCAACAGGTACAGCATTGACTTTAGCCCATCATCGAGTACGACTTGAATTTGCTTGAGAGTATAGAGATTGGACGTTAGAGCAGTGGGGTAATATACTCTTCACAAATGAGACCAGGGTGAGTCAACATGGAAGTGATCAATGTCAGAGAGTGTATCGTCACCCTGGAGAATATTATTCTTACTGTTGCATCGAGGAAACTGTTGCTTATGGGGGAGGATCTGTAATGGTCTGGGGCGGCATATCGTTAACCGCGCCTTAGTTTATATCGAATCCGCGGTCCGTACACGTGAATTGACTTCTCATCGCTACATTACTGAAATTCTAGCAGACCACGTGGTACCCTTCGCAGAGTATATCGGTCAGGATATGCAGCTGGTGCACGATAATATACGGCCTCATGTTGCTCGTGTAGTGATTCAGCATCTACGCGACGTCGGCATTCGTACGATGAACTGGCCAGCTCGAAGCTCAGACTTGAATCCAATTGAACACTTATGGGATGAGCTGAAACGTCAGATTCGAGCCCGGGTACTAGCTCCAACAATGCTTCCAGAGTTGCGAAACGCAATTGAAGAGGAGTGGAATGCAATCTCACAAGATTTCATCGTTAGACTCATCAGGTCAATGAATACGAGGATGCTAGCAGTTATCCGAGCAAGGGCCATCCCCTTGCTCGGATAACTGCTAGCATCCTCGTATTGACTCTGAATACTGACCAAAGTTCCTTTATAACTTTTCTTTATTTTCGGCTTTTTTACATTGTGATTACTAATGATTATTACTACTGGAAAAGGACTCTTTTTTGTAAAATCCATAATAAAATCACATAAAACAAATAATATCAATGTGTTTGGATTTATTTTTATCATCATGAAATGCACTTTCTCTAGGTATATATTAGATAGTCGTATGTTTTATACTTTTTGAAAAACTCAGATCAGAGTTCCGCGGTAGCGGATGGCCCGGTTCATTTGCTGTCCAGTGTATAAATTAAGTTTAAATTTAAGTCAACCATCCAATTAGTAACTTTAGCAATTTTACTTAGTAATTAGACCCAGTGAATTTTCCAACACTTTCCAGCAATAAATATACACTGCATGCAATATCATGAAATATTGAGGTGTTTCTCGTTGGAAATATAAAGAAGAATATAAAGTTTTTACAGTGTTCAGTAGCTTATCAATCGCCGAACACATACATCTATTAAACACCAGGCTTTGAACAAAACTAGCGGATAATAAACCATCAATAATGTTAACATAAAATAGAAATTTTCGTGTCAAGTTCCATGATGGCAAAGTCTCTCACAAAATATTGCTTATGCGCCTAAACGTGACGTTTGAAAAGCTACGATTTTTGTGTAGTCAATGCAGTCATAGTGCAGAGTGCACTTAAGGCAATTTCGCTCATAAAAGCTTTTGCTTATAAATATTTGACATATTTGTACTCAGAACTTAAATATTTTATGGATGTACATATATTGTTGTTTTTTGACTTGACAATTCCTAGTCAGATTTAGTGTTAACACACCACTAATTAATTTTGATCCTCGCCTTTTTTGTCACCGCAGTTTCTGTTTCGTTAGCGGCGAACATGAACTATTCAGAAGTTTTTCAAGTACTATACAATTACATCACTTTCTGATTGGCATTCCTTTTTACAAGCTTTTATTTAACTTGTAATTTTTGTATGTATGTTAGATAGAATTATTCAACTCAATATTGGAGCAGTTATATTTATTCAATTATGCAAAAAAATAGTTTCCATGAAAAGGCATGGTTAACTGTATGGCGATATACTAAATTCAACCCAAGATATCGGACTATTTCTTTTGCAGCACTCTTATAATATGAGTATCTAATGAGAAAGTGTTGCTGAAAATGACTAGAAACATAAAGCGAAGTTGCTCTAAATCCAATATGGCGGACTTTTGAAGATGGCTGTCTACTAAAGATGGCAGAATGAATTTCATACGCTAACCTGCAATAAGGGTATTATACGAAACGAGTTGCTGAGAATACGAATGTGACTTGAAAAAAAAAAATTAAAGCTTTTTTAAAACATGTTTTATTCAAATGCGCTAAAAAGAAAATGATAAACTTTTACATCAAAGATGTAATACAATTCATGTGAAATAAAAGCGATAAATATCCGTTCTAAGTGATCGTTTTAAATATAAATTATTTATATTGAATGACATCGCCCGAATAATAATGAGAAATATTGACACAGGGTGACTGGTGAGTGAATTTAACAATACTCGTGGATAGCACAGGTGGAGATCATATATGAAGAATAAAAGTAATATTAAAACAAATATTAATTGACCTCGGAGTAAACTTAATACGCATGGGCATCCTATCGGACCCGGCGTGGGTGGCTGACATTTTCGCAATATTTATTCATCACAAACTAAGCCCTTAATTTTATGACATAATTTATAACATGTAAATCAATACCGTATAGGTCAAAATAAATTATTATGATGATCTTTCTGATCACGACTATTAATTATAATAATAACATACTAATTAACTTATATTTTATAATTGTTGTATCTATTCGAATATATTGTTTTTGAAAGAAAATGTGTGTCATTCTAGCAATGTGTTTGTTTGATTGCGTGTCGTGTCTATCTTCAATTAAAATAAAAAATAATAATTTATATAAATATTACTAATTATTACAATTAATACCTATTGAAAATAATATAATTACAATATTTTCCTTTCAGAATAAAATATTGAATAAATTTATATCACATACATAGTTTGTAATGTCAAGTTTGATTTGTGTTATTATTATTTTTATAACCCCTTTGTAAATACATACATTTGCTTTTGTACTTTTTAAAAAGTATTATAAATTAACTCTCGTACCGTTATACGTAGGTATTTGGGACTTAGGTGTTAGGAGGTATCTGTGTCACGTGGTAAGAAGGGAGCTTATAGTGAAATGCTGTGATATATGTGCTAAGGAGTGGCCACAACATGTTTTAGAGGAGTGCCAGCTTGTAAAATTCAGTGGACTGAAATTCAGAGAACTAAAGGTTATCATGGGGTAGATTTTGATCCTACCCGTTGTAGGAGGAGGCTGCGAAAGCCAGGGAAAAAAATAACTCCTTGGAGTTCTGGAGGTGAAGATCAGGCCGAAAGAGGATAGCCTTTGCTTATTCCATTCTTATACCGAAACTTGTGGATGCAGAAGTGAGTGTAGCTGCTATACTGCAACGAAATTTTCTGAGTAACTATGATTATTTACATTGGAACAGCGTCATTTAGCCGGATTTCGGTAGATTTCCGACAACAAGTTGTTGTTTTCAAAGCAATGTTCGTTTTGCCTTGAGACGCCAAATATACGAGATGCCATAACGTACGACAGTAGGTTTCCAAAAAAAATAGGGGTATGTTAACTCAATCTGATTAGGAATTATCAAACAAATGTGCAATAAAATCTGAAAGTCATCAACATCAAATATCAAATATTTAAAACTGTTAGGAAAATAATAAATTATACTAAAAGTATGAAAATAAGACTTGTGATTTTTATAAGCGAAATTTCTTTTAGTAGTGTACTCACTATGACTGCATCGACTTAACAAAAGTCGTAGCTTTTAAGACGTCATGTTGAGACGCATTATTAAAGCTTGATAAGAGTATTTACCAACATGGTACTTGACTCAAAACTTCTTTTTATATTTTGATGTAGTAGTACAAACAAGAAATGCCCTAATATTTCTTTTTTCATGATACAGTACATGTGAAATTATTAACAAGATCTTGTTAGAATATTTACCGGGCCGGATATATGACATTACATAACAAAGTTACTGAATGGTTTGATGAATTAAATTCAACATGGTTTACTTGCGAGTCTTTCGGAAATTCATAAGACGGAAAAAGCAGGTATAAAACCTTTGTTTGATGTCGACAATGATAATACTACTTTTTTGATGGCATAATTAACTAAAATTTTAAGGTTTTTTTTCTGTTATCTGTGCTGTATTGCTTCTTACCAAAGTTTTTAAGTTTTATTTCAACTAGAAGTATCTTTTAGGTTTTGTTTCCTATACGAATATTCTCGAGTTTCAAAATATACTGCTTAAATTGATGTTTCTTTTGATTGCGTTTACGTAGAACTTAGATTTTTTTACAGATTAAAGGTATTATAGACTTGAGTATTTAGTTTGCATTTCCATTTAATACCTCTACGCAATAACGACAAAATAAGTTAAAAATTATTAAAAATACTTTTATTGTTTATATAGTTAAAATTTACAATTTTTGTAATATTTCTCTAATCTTTTCTATAAGACGTAGCTTCGTACCAAGTTTCATGACTATGAGTTCTCGGGGATTACCCTATAGGTTTTGATTCCTGTGCGACTGTCTTTAAAAAGTAGAGAATTTGCAGCATAAACGGCTGTATCTTTTGATGGTGTTGGCTTAGAAGTTTTATTATTTTACAACTCTGAGTGACAGTAGGATTGAGTTATTGATATGAATTTCAACTCTATACCTTCACGCATTCCTGAGAAAAAGGTTCTTGAGTGTCTATCAATTCTTGACATACAAAGTGATCCTATAAGGGTGCCGTTTTTTTTTCCTTTTGGGGTACGGAATCCTATTAAAAATATTTTTAATGTCTACGAATTATAATAGATGGTCTTGTTCTTGTTACATAGTGTTATAGATTTGTTTTTTTTTACATATGAAATATCAGTTACATTTTAAGACTTAAATTTCAAACCATGTCACACAAGGAATAACTAACGAAACACGACTGCATCCAAAGCGATTAGAACCACGGGTTAAAATATACATATGTAAAATGAATTGAATATGTTGGTTATCGCGAGTTATGTAAGTCATATATTAGTGTAAACCATGTGTTAAGGTTAGTGCGTTACAAAAACATTTAAGTTATTATTTGGCTATCAGAACGCACAATTTTGTTTTCTTTTTCAAAACTATGATAAATTTATACAACATAAACAAAAATATATCGATACCGAATGGAATTACTACCTATAAGCGCGTCACTGAAATATGCAAACAATTCTTTTTTTTGTTTGTATAGATTTATTTTTTGTATTTTAATGTAACTGATTAAGACTGAACGAATCAAAACGTGGTTTAAATCTTAAACGTGTAGCTCAAATCAAAAAAACATATTACTAAACCAGTAAGTCATATAAACTATACTTATAACAATAGGACTTATAAGTTTTCAAACCTTTTTATTTTTCCAAAAGCTAAAATGTATTCTTCCGCATTTGAAAGCTGCTTTACCACAATAGCTTTTTGCAAAACTGTTGAAAGAAAAGCATATCGAATACTACTGCCGGAACAATTATGTACAATATTTTGTATTGCTCTGATAAAATATTGTAGAAATATACTTTTCTCAAAGTTTAAAAATCAATTGTCTTTCATTTAAATCAATTGTGACGATGACTCAAGAAAGAAAAATAATTTTAAAAATTGAATAACAAAAAAGCTTTATTCTTAGTCATGGTAGCCAAAAAACTATTTTATAAATAGACGTTTACATAAAAAGGATTGCGAGAGGTGGTCCAATTTCGTGGCCAATAACATGTCCATGCCTTACACCGATTTTATGCCTTTATATGACCCATAAATACAAAAGTCTATGTCCCACAATGAAATAAATGTATATATGTAATGTAGTAAGAAGTAAATAGCGACGCAGAATGCGTAGTCGTATTAGAAATGCCAATTCTCAACTTGCATTTCTTTAAGCTTTTACTAGGTTTTGTATTCCATTAGAGAACTAACGCCGAAGTAACTTACTCTCGGTTGATCGCTATATTTTTGTTATCTCTTAATGACCGTCTGCAATATTTACCGACCTCCGCAGTCCTTGACGCAGGTAATAATTTACTCATTATGAGGGTATCTCAGAGTTTTCATGTTCTTATCTCTTTATTACCTAAAATTATTGATATTTCATTAGAAAACTTGATAGACGTAGATGTTTTAACATCTTTTGCACATTTAGTTGCTTAGAGTTTTTTGTGCGAAAATCATTGCTTTCATCTGTTTTTCTGAATCACAAGAAAAATACATACATTATAGTAAGAATTATCTGCGATTCAGGTGCAAAGAGAATCTTCTGATAAATTTATGTTTGATATTTTTAAATTAGCTCTCGATTGTACAAATAGGTACTATAAAAACAGATGCAGATACATTAACTGTTTCAATTTCTAATCGACTTCAAAAAAGGAACAAGGTTCTCAATACGATTGTTTATATTTTTATTTACGTTCGAGCATATCTCCGTCATTCTTGAACTAATTTTGTAAATTCTTTTTTTATCTTATAGAGTATTCTTCCGAAATGGTCCCAAAATTATCAGGAAAATCGGTTTACTACTCTTTCTTTTAAATTAAGATAATAAAATTGAATTTTTGAGTTTTTTAGCGTAGGTCCGTTCACTTATGAACTAATTCCATAAATTCTTTTAATGTATGATAGATCATTATTTGCAGATATTCCCATAAAATTTTCAAAAAAAAAAACGGTACATATATAATATTTTCTGTGAAAATAAACTTGTAAATTTTGTAATTTCTGAAATATATAGGCATGGCAAATGAAGAATCCCTGGATTACAAATATAGGTCATTTCTAACAAGGAGTGCAAAGGGCATTATTATTAATAATAAGTAAAAGCCAAAAACTATCTAAATAAATTAAGACTAAAACTATTGGTTCTAAATTCAATCCATCGATATATGATTTTGAATATACATAAATAGCACGAAATGTTCACTGATCATCATAGTTACTATTGAGGGCCATTAAATATTACCAAATATTAACCAATCTAAATGTTGAAATAACGAAAGCGTTTAGGTCAGTAATGAATTTTAATGCTGAATAAACGATATTTACTGCTATCACTATATAAAATCGGATCTATATATAATCAGATAAATTCTTGTTAAGAGGTTGTTGTTTACTATTGAATTTTGTATAATACACATCGCACAAAATATTTCCTAATTTCGTAACCATTATGGAATAAACCTTAAAAATGTTATATGGTTCAAGTTATACAGAAGCAAGTTGTACTTTAAAACGTACGTTTTTAAAAAAATCACGCTGGTGCAGCGTAAGATAATAAAATATTTCTTGTTTTAAATACGCCGCAAAAGGCCTTTTAGTTATAAAACTATCACTATCATGACTTTCTGGTGGTCCTTTTCGTATTTTCTCTTATTGATCGATATCGATAAAATTGGTGTGCGATTTTTCTGCATACGTTCCGCTGGATAAATGTCGATACGAATAAAAAAAAATAAACTTGCAGATTTTCGTGCTTGCGCCACAGATTGCGTCATGTAACGCAATAAGGGGCCGAATATCCGATGGCCGGATATTCAGCGATGCAGCCTCCCTGCCTGCCGAATATCTGGTATCCGGTATCTGGCCCAACCATTAACCGTTTCATCTCTAGTCTTAATCATTAATAATGCAACGAAAACAAACGAGCAGACGGTTCACCTGATGGTAAGCGATCCCGTAGCCCATAGACACTCGCAACATTCAGATAGTTGCGAGTGCATTGTCAACCTAGGATATTGAATAGAATTAGTTTATTGAATAGGATTGGGTCGGGATTAAGGATTTGGAGGGAAAAGGAATAGAAAACGAAAGGGTAAACAGGGTCATCTGGCATCCCCATAATTCATGCGTCTTTATTAAGAGCGGTGGTACATCTTCGGGCGAGCACGGCCGTAAAAGTGTAGCAAAAACTGTGAAACGATTTACGCTCTACCACGTTAGAGATTGGTGTAAAGATTTCACGACACAATGAGAGATCGTTACTTATTAATATAATCATTAATTTAATTATATTTTTTATTACCTCATTTTAAATCGCATATAATCTCAACTAGTGCTACTATTTCCATAATATTTAAAATGATAAATACTTTATTTCTTAATTCATACAAAGAATTTTTGTATTATGATTATAGCTAAAAAAGGAAAATAAAACGTTTAGTGTCCTAAAACTTTTTTAGAAAAATTAAAAGGGAGAGTTCAGTGTTAGTGCAAAAACACTGTGACAATTTAAATTAAATCCAGGCTCGCTTCAATATGTACCCAATTTTTTTTCGTTGACTCCTCTAACATATGGTAAGATAGCAGGTACTTGTTCAAAAGTGGAAGGCTTCACTCGGTCTTTGTGACATTGGCGCGGTGCAGGGCGCTTGTTGTCTCGCAGGATTTGCTTGACATGTTGTAATTCAGTGGCCAGGTATTGGTTGTCACAGATCCCGCGTGCTCTCCGAAACAAAGATTTACTTACGGTAGATAACTGTGAAGGATGGTGGTGAGAATCACCATTTAAATAACGGTTTATATGGGTTGCGGCACACTAAAACATCTAGAAAAGCTAAAGAATTACTAGGCTCCAATTCCACAGTGAACTTAATTTTTGGATGGTTGGAATTAAGGTGGTCAAAAAATGTATTTATTTTGTCAGATGGCAAGACTGTAAACGTGTCATCTACATACCGCTTATAAAACCTAGGATGTATGGGAGCTGTACTGAGGGCCT
>JAOCPS010354405.1:0-12549 GCA_025505425.1 Graphium colonna | reverse complement strand
GTAGGAATATGCTCTTTTTTTGAAGGTCCCTAAGTCGTATCGGTCCGGAAATACCGCTGGCGACAATTGGTTCCACAAGGGTGTCGTGCGTGGTAGAAAATGACGTCGAAAACGCACTGTGATGGACTGCCAACCATCAAAGTGGAATTGATGGTATTTGATGGATTGTCGCGTTGTACGATTAGTGAATTGTACAGCTGGTATTATTCTAATAATTTATTTTTGAAAATCAGCACACTTCCCAAGGAAATTGCTTTATAATGGTATTGTGTCAACATGATCTGCAGTACATAAAAGAGGAAAAGAGAATTTAATTTTCCCAAAAGCTATTCCAAGATCATGATAAAACTTATTCCATTTTACATATCTCTAAATTAATACATTTTTTGGTTAATATGAATGGTATTACTGAAAAGGTTATAGAATAATAATATGTTATATTTACACAAAACATGTTCCTGAATCAAATAAAAACTTATTGACAGTCGCCCAGTACAAAAATATAGCCTGCAGACAAGAATAAATCAAACGATAACTGAACTACAGAAAAAGAAGTATAACATCTAATATATTAACTATTATTGCGAGCTTAATTGTTAATATTTTTTTTTTTTTATAGAAAGAAAATGAAATCTGTGACTACTTAATGTACAGGTGTACAGATTTCATTAAATGATATATTTTTATTATTGTTTATTTATTTCAGGCCTTAGAATCCATATATAATAATTAAAAACATTAAAAACTTTAAACAAAAATTGAAAGGAAAATAAAACAAAGAAAAGAAAAGCTCTCAAAAATTAATACTAAGGCTAGGATAACGTTAAAGTGTTTGTTTTTAATGTCAAAATTACAGATCTTTTAATGTTGTCTTCTGCCCGACTTTCCGTTTATTTGTCTGTCTGATTGGGTCAGGAAATCTTCCAAAATGCTAACCAATTTAACCAAATTTAGACTGGAAGATAACTATTGGTATAAAGTATTAAGCATAATTTAAGTTACTTTTATTTTTAAAAAGTTAACAGCTCCGTGTTAAAATTGTTAACAAAACCCAAAAGTACTAAGAAAAGTATTGTAATGAAATATGATGCCTATATAATAAAAATATATATGTATAAAAGTCATGTTATTTTTAACAAAATTGTTTAATTAATTGTATCCAATTTTATCATAAATATTCAATTTTATAATGTAATGTAATTTTATATTTTATTCAACAGTTTGCTGCGTTAAAAATGAGCCCATACCCGGGTGGATAGACAATTGGTATGGACCTACAGGGCTTCTTTATTATGCGAGTAAAGGTATTAACCGTGTAATTCCGGGTAAAGAAACAACTCCAATGAACTTAGTTCCGGTAGATTACACTGCTAACTTAACAATAGTTGCAGCGGCAAGATGCGGGTTAGTAATATTTATAATCAATACAATAAAGTAATGTTCTATTATTCTAAATGTGTATTTGAGGAATCGTTTCGTCCAATCGCCGGTAAATTTTGAAAAAAATATCTGAAATAAACTTCATTGCCGAATACAAATAACATTTTTTTTTCTTATAGAAAGGAAGACAAACGAGCAGACCGTTCACCTGATGTTAAGCGATCCTGTCGCCCATAGATTCACGCAACATCCGGAGAGTCGCGAGTGCGTTGTGTGGGTAAAGTAGTAGGATAAGAAAAGGAATAATCATCCAGAAACCCCAAAAGGCATGCATACTTTATTTTATGCCGACTTTGTAAAGTGTGGTGGTGCTTACCCGGGCGAGCGTGGCCGTAGAAGCTCTGAAAAGATATTATGTTCTACCACCCTAAAACATGAAAACATATTATGCCTTACTAAATGTATAATGCCAATTTGCCAACGCTTTACTAAATTTTCATCTCAGATTCTATCTAAAATTTGTTTAAACATTCTACGCACCTAGTATCTATAAAACGGTACGCGATACCTTTTATACCTTATATGTAATTGTATTTTTATAAATGTTCGGTCTTTGAATAATTTAAAGCTTTATCTAGACATCTAAACATATAAAATTAATATTAATGTCTGTTTGCACTACCAAGATATTTTTCTTGTGAAATGCGTATGAAATTATACAGTACCAATACAAATTATCTGTTTGGGTCGGATTGTATTTCAGTCGACTTGGTAATTATAGAATACTTAGGTTTTTAAAGAAAAAGCATATTGATGCCAGGTAAATAAGAAAAATTCATTATTTAGCAAACGAAACCGCAGGCAGGGGCTAGTTAAAGATAAAAACAACGTAACTAAATTCAAAAAAAGTTTTATTTCTTACTGAATTTTTATAGACTCCGAATGATATGGGAGCATATATATATACGGTTTTATTATTATTTATTTTTCATGAGTAAAACCTTTTATTGGCGGAATTAAGTATTTACATGCAGATTTTCTTTTTAATTTGTCATATCGTCAGGATTAAATATCACGGTATAGGAAGGAGTTCTTTAATTTACTTTAAATTTATGCGGTAATTTAATTGTGTTTAATGTGTCCAAATTTCATTCAATATTTAGTTACTTTTATAACCATGTGGATATTTTATTGAGCAGCTGTTTGGAAATTTAAGCTTTGTAATATATCATTGTCATTTTACTACCAACATTTTTAAAAATACAACAATTTTTTTTTTATTTTTCACAGGAAAAGTGATGAAGTATATGTATATAATTCCTGTACCAGCCCAGAAGAGCCTCTATCGTGGAGAACTTTAATCGACAATTTCATGAATGAATACCAAAAGATAGATCCTGGTGAGATTTTTTTTAATTTAAACAATTTTCAAAATCATGTTATTCGTTGGATTTTTTTTAAAAAATTCGAATACTTTATTTTTTAATTTAAAAATTTTGTTATAAAATATATGATCAAAATGTTTTACGTGTCGTCATATTTACATCCCCACCATATAAGGAAGAGTACGAAACGCTTTGCCTAAATTTGACTTTGCGTGTTTCAGGAAATGGTAAACAAACCAAGATTTATTATAGTGCTTCTCTAAGCGTACTATCAATGCTCACTTTTATTGTGCATGTAATGCCAGCTTACTTTGCTGATTTGTGGTTACGTCTTAGAGGAAAAAACCCAAGGTAATGCAAAATATTTCTTTTTTTAATTTTAACTATTCCACGTAGTAAAAATGCGCACAACTTATTTAGGAGCATTCCCGCTTTGCCTTAGTTTAAAGTATATAAAAGGCCTCTAGAAGTTTATCGTTTTTCTTACATCTTTGGCTTATTCATCATATCATTATAAAAGCTTCGTTTTAATTCATCCCCTCCTTGAATACGATCTGTTGATTAGAGACCACCAATAAGATTATTATCGGATTCGATGTTCCATCTTCAATATGTGTCAAAACAATGGATGAAAGTCATAGAGCTTTCTCGGCTGTCAATTTTGGCGTTCGAAACTCTGTGATATAGTTTGTTATAAAACATTACATTTTATATCCTTCTATAGCTTTCGTAGCCTAGTGGTATGGACCTTTTTAAATCAGAGATCGTGGGTTCGAATGCCGCGGGGAGCAATAACTTTGTGTTATTGTTTCTTGGTTGAGTTAGGGCAATACGGGCTGATCACCCGATTACCTGAAAAGAAAGACGGCCCATGCATGTAAAAAGTCGGTTCTGCGCCTGATCGCTCTTCATTCGTCTTGGATATCCATCCCATAGGGCTTTACAAGTAAAAAATAGAGAGTGCACCTGTTTGCACGTACACTTGTGCACTATAATATCTTCTGCGCAGTTAGCTGATCTCGTAGTAGTGGCCGTAGTTCGGTCAGGAGGAAAAAAATATTTGTTTATATCTAAATCAGAACTTCAATTTCATTACCGACAGTGAAGGTAGTCCCGAGTTAAATACAAAAACATTTTACAACAGCCCTTTCTGCACTTATTATAAATCTGACGGGTACAATAATATTCCGGTACCTCTTTATGCAAATAAAAGCAAATTATTGCATCCTGATAAATTACAATTGCATTTAGCATAGAGTAGTAAGAATCGCCAGTGACTAAATTCTTTCCAACCGCCTTGACTCTCTTTGCTTTTTGTGTGTGTCTTGTGGAGTGTCTTTAAAAGAAGTATTTACCTGCTAATTCATACATTATACGACATCACAAATCCATTAGATACCTCTACATACTGTCACAACTGTGTCATAACTTTTTCCGAAAAAACCAACTCAGAATTAAAACAAGTTCCACAAAGTTTAAAGTTAAGACCTTATCTTTATCTTTGAGAACGATTAAGCTTTATTAAGAGAGATCTGTTATTGTGAGAAGTCACCACGTAAACATTTACATTAAGATAAATTTTACTGATATTTATATTCAAATAATATGAGTATTTTTGTGATAATAAAAAAACTGACTTATCTCGATCCAATGACTTTGTCGAAAACAAGAGTTTTTTATTTAAATTTTTTGTTTACCAGATACATGACAACACTCTTCCGGACTATCGCCGTTCGAGATGTTCTCCTCTATTTTGCGAGCAATACATTTACTTGGAATAATAAAAAGGTTCGAGACCTGTATTGGTCGCTGTCACCGGACGATCGTGAGCGCTTTCCCTTCAATCCCAACGAAATAAGTTGGAACGAATATATAAAACTGTATTGCGCCGGAGTATACAAATATTTAGTGAATAAAAACAAATGACAACATTCATTTCTTCTCACTGTATTTTTATTTATTTTTTAATAATTTTTAATTAATTATTGTTACGTAAATTTGGACACTGATAACATAATGTGACTAAATCCTTGGATTTCACTTTTTTTCGCTTAAGTGCTCAATTTATTAAATT
The DNA here is from genome assembly GCA_025505425.1 of Graphium colonna. NCBI lineage: Eukaryota > Metazoa > Arthropoda > Insecta > Lepidoptera > Papilionidae > Graphium > Graphium colonna. Next base: position 7,710 of record JAOCPS010354405.1, on the reverse strand, counting down.
AATTTTTGTATATTTTTCTCATAACAAGACTATTTGACTTTCATATATTTATGAGAACACAGTTTTAATATGTCTGCCTCTTTTTATAAACATTTTAATCACCCATTGTTAGAATGGGTTTTGATGGGTATACGAATATTAATATAAGCAATTATATCTTCTAACTTAATTTGATACAGTATAATTTTTTTGAAATCATTTATTTTCTCAATGCTTCAACACGTGACCATGATTAAGTGTAATCATGACCTATCTTGTTAAGTGTACACCTCTTGAGGGTATTCGTTTATACATTAACCCACGTTGACCGAAATTAACGTGATACGATTTTTTTTTATTTTCTTTTAATATCCAAAAGTACTTGATAAAAAGCAATTTATTACCTAACGGTATTTTATCAACCACCTAAGCTAAGTTGCAGGAGCATCACGATTCGCAACAACTGCAGCTTAAACTTATTTTACACGATATACATGCATTAGATACAGCAGCGGACGTGATTACTAGCTGTCGTGACCCGTCTGTCCTCTGTCTATTGTAATACGATGCATAGTATGGGAAAGTTTACTATTTGCAAATGTCACTGTTTGTAAAGTTTACTATTTGTAAATCTGCCTCGAAATAAATTTGCGAAACTCAAAATTAAATCCCAGTTTCCAAATTACTGCAAGTCACAATCCTTGTGGCCTTTTTCTTAAACTACTTGGAGTTGGATTCTAATCCACCCAAATATAATTTTTTTAATGGAAAGGATGGCAAACGAGCATACGGTTCACCTGATGGTAAGCAATCCCGTCGCCCACAGACACACGCTGCGTCGAGAGAGTTGCGAGTTCGTTGTCAACCTGGGAAATTGGATAGAATATGGTTGATGGGATAGCATGGGGTCGGGATTTAGGATTTGGAGGGAAAGGAGTAGGAAAAGAAAAGGGTAGACATGGCCGTCCGGTCAAAGTCCTGCATACTTTATTTTCTGCTGACTTTATAAGGGCGGTGGTACTTTCCCGGGCGAGCATGGCCTTAGAGGTGCAACATAATCTGTGAAAAGATGTTATGGTCTACCACCTAAAAAGATCTACTCATAAGAAGACTATTATTAATAAACCAGCGTTTATACATATTATGCTATTGATCTTCCTAAATAAGCTGGAGGCCGCATTCTGAAAAAAATATCAAGTATTTAAAGGATATTTCTATATAAGAATATCGCTTAAAGTCTACTGTATTATTAAAATAAATAAAGAAACCTTTTTTATATTTGGGATTGGATGAAACAAAAAAAAACTTACTAATTTACTTTCTAGGACAAACAATAGTGATAGATGTAAGAATGGGTGCTTTTACATTTTCGTTATAACGTTAGCACAACATCTTCAAATTTTTCCATTGAAACCCGGTGAGAATATCGTTTGCTCAATAATTAATAATTATCTTGTTATAAAGTGAACTGTCAAATTGATTTAAGAAGCTTTTAAATTTGTTGTAAATACACTTTCCATTTTTTTTGTCTTTTTTATGTTAGGTCGATTGAGCGATATAAAGCTGATAGTATAAATAATAAGTTAGGCTACAATTATTTTAAATTAATGGTCCATTCAATTACTTTACTTTAATAATACAAAAAAGAATTAAAGAATCAAAAAATCACAAGACTGGTAACAGAGCCCACAAACAATATTATACAGATTAGAGTACAGACAACATATTTGGGGTAAAGGTGATATTACAACTATATTCTAAAGGAAAAAAATAAAATAACACAATTACTACAAACGTATGACGTTCAATTCCCAACACAAATTTATTTTGTATATGTAAACGATCACATTATATAGCACAGTGTTGCAATTATAATGACTTATAGTAATCGATTCTATCGCAGATTCTATCAATACAAGCGCAGGTATTGGTTTGTGCATCTGATATCATGGACCATGATATTCTTATTATAGCCATTGATAATAAATGTTTTAGTAAAAAGCAAGAAAAGAAATATAAAACTGTAATAAAAACGGATTTTGAGAGGCTATACGTAGAAATTGAGAAGATTGACTGGACTTGCATTTATTCATGCTGTGATCCTCAGCCTATAACATTTTCAAAGAAAAAATGAATACACTAATTGAAAAAAATACTACCACAAAAAGCATCTCTAACTCTTAAGCAATACGCAAACCTTGGATTACTCCAGGTCTTATAGAATGTATCCACAAGAGAGATGTATTACATTTTCTTGCAAAAAAATATAAAGCCAATACTAATTTACAAGTCCAATATAATCAATATAGAAATAAATGTAACGACCTCCTAAACCATATGAAGGAAGAGTATATGAACGAAAAATTTGGAAAAAGCAAAGGTGATAATAAGTTATTGTGGAAAAAATTTAAAGATATATGTAGTATAAAATCTGGTAAAAGCTATAACACAGGACTCCTAACAACTCCTACTGATCCTCTTAAATCATTAAATGATGTTAATCAATATTTTACTGAAGTTGGCAAAAATATGGCTAAGGATATTACGAATAAATTGTGTAAATCTGGAAAACAGCTTGCTGATGAAATTAAAATATCCGTCACTCCAAAAAAATCCTCTTTTCTGGGCCCGACTGATGAAATAAAAATTATTGATACCATTAAAACATTAAAAAATCAAGCGGCACCTGGGTAGGATAATTTAAGCAACAGCATAATAAAAAAACTTAAGCACACTTTTGCTTCCCCTATAACTCAAATATGTTATCTTAGTTTTAAAACAAGAATAGTGCCAAAAGAATTGAAAATAGCCCATGTAATCCCTATATATAAAGGGGGTAATCCTACAATTCCATCTAATTACCGACCAATTTCCTTGCTAAGTACTATATCTCAAATCTTAGTAATAAAAAATAAAAAATAGTCAATAAAAGATTACATAGGTTTTTAGAGAAAGAACACCTCTTAAGTAAAAATCAATTCGGTTTTAGATCAAACACATCAACAGAGGATGCTGTAGCTCTTCTTACTGACACTATAAGTAAAAAGTTAGATGAGGGACAAAAATGTATTGGGCTTTTCTTGGATTTGGCTAAGGCGTTTGACACGGTGTCTCACACTATTTTATTAAATTAGAAGTCGCATGTGGCATTCGTGGAATTGCACTTGACTGGTTTCAATCGTATCTCAGTAATCGACTACAAAAAGTTTGCTTACTGAACTATATAAGTAACTTTGTGGATACTGCATATGGTGTCCCTCAAGGAAGTGTCCTTGGACCTACCATATTATTAATGTATATCAATGATTTATGTTCCCTTGAATTACAACAAGCCTTAATCATATCATATGCTGATGACACAGTAATAATATTTTATGCTCATACTTGGGATGTTGTCGCTGATGTAGCTCAAAAAAGGATAACAAAAGCTGCAAAGTAACATGTGAACTAATGAATAAATAAATAAAAATTCTCTTCTTTCCTCTTCTTTAAACTGTTTTATAATAGTTTTATCAATTCGTACATAATCATAAGAAGGAAATCGAAAACTCAAGTGAGATTACAAGCTAATAAGGGTCAGTGAGATAACGATTACAAACTTTATACAATGTTTTCATTTAATTCAAATTATTGAATAAGATAATTCATGATTGACATTAATTGTACTATGCGAATCAAAATCAAAACCTTTTCCTACAGGGGACAAAACTCAAATCGTGCAAAGATCGTCAAAGAAAATACATAAAATATAGATAAAGATGCATGATTTTAATAGGTGGTAGAGCACAACATCTTTTTACAGCTTTTTCTGCACCTCTAAGGTCGCGCTCACCGGAGGAAGTAACACCGCCCTTTAAAAGTCGGCATAAAATAATGTATGCATGACTTTTGCGGAGCGGAATGACGATGAAGCATGTATGTTCTTTTGTACCATCATACGGCTCAAGTGTTAAGCTTTGGCTTTAAATACAAAAAAATGATATCGACATTAATTTTCAATTTTAAACGCTATTATTACCAGGAAAATATTATAAAATTGTTTAAACAGTTTGTCATTTTCTGATGTTCTTTTTTTGAACATAATCTTAATACGGCATTCGACAACTTTTATAGTAAGAGTAACTTGGTGTGTAATAAAAAATTAACTAGAGACTGAAGCTTGTAGTAGATTTATACAAAACATAGTATTATCATACCCTACTGACATTGCTAATGTTTTAACAACGTTTTTAAACAACTTATAAATTAAACAATGTATTAAGAATTTCTAACACGAAACCTAGACTATCGAATTAAATTTTGGGCCCGATTGACGAAGTTTATACTAATAAAAAATAATAATGTCATTAAGCAATAACAACGGCGAAGGTTATGATAACATAGTTACAAGAATTATTAAAGAGTGGAAAGAACAGATTACCAAGGCTCTAACCTTCTTTATTAATTTTTCGATAGAAACAGAAACGTCCCCAGAAAGGCTGAAAATCTCCATAGTGAAACAGCTACACAAGAAAGGCAAGAAAACATCTGTGGTCAACTATCGTCCAGTCATCCTTTCCATCCATTCCAGTGTTCTCGAAAACATTGGAGAAGATTATTAACAAAAAACTGTAAGATTTTTTAAACAGATATCAAGTTTATATTTATATCCCCCATATTGATATTTATATCAATATTTGGTAGTATAAATATTACGCATATTGATAAAATGGAAAGGATGGATGGAAAATGGAAAGGATAAATCATCCATCCATTCCATAAAATGAGACCCGGCGTCTACAAACGAAGTTTGGTTTTAAAAAAGTTATTGCTTTTTTATTTTTATTGCTTCTTAAGAGATTAATATCCTTTTTGTACTGCTCTGCTAACTGTAACTAAGTACTACTACTCTGCTAACTAAGTACTAGCAACGTAGCCTATTTCGTGTATTACTAAAACTGTGGCGTCGCCAGCACTTCGCACCGATTATAATATGTTATTGTTCTACCGTGGGATTCGAACCCACGACCTCCAGTTCACAAGTCCATACCATAAGGCTTCGATTGCAAATGAGTCATTCACCATTACAATATTATTCCTCTTCCCAGCGCTATTACCTAGCTATTTGGGATTGACTACTAATCCAACTAAATATTACATGAATATTTTTCACAGAGCGAATGGCATCTGTCCTCCGTAACCTAATGGGATTAAATAAATTAGAAAAATAGATTCATTGTCAGGATATTTAAAGGCAATGAAATTATATAACGACTGTCAAAGATATTCTTAATAACCAGGACTGACTTTTACATGCCCATTCAAATCACTGGTAATTTTTTTCAGACAATCAAATTACTTTTTTTTGGCGTGGGGAAAATCCTTTATGGATCTGCCTTGTAGGTAGACCAGCAGGGATATGTGGGAATCCCGGTGAATGGAACCCGGCACCCACTAAAAAATGCACGTTTCGCCTTCTTTATCGTATCGGCCGAGGATATGGGACACACGAACACGCAATTTTCTGCGACTCCGGCTCGAATTTCGCTTGGAAGGCTCCCTCTTGATGATGTTCTCCAGCAGTGTGACGCAGGCTAGCCTCCTACGCCCTGGTCTCCGCCTGCAGATTTCCAAGATGGCAGTTGCCTCCCTTTCTCTCTCCACAGCCTCCTTAAGGACGGCACCACTCACCACGGTAAGCGAGGTAAGACCCAATGATGCGGCGAAGATAAAGAGGTACTCTATGAAACCGAAGCGGCTCTTTTATGCAATCCCAGGGCAATGTGTTGAAAGCATATGCGATGTCTAGAGACACTGCCAAAACAATCTTATTCCGCGCGACCGTATCCCACACGAAGGATCTTATTCGCAGCTCAGTATAGATCATAGACCGGCCCTTGTGGAAACCATATTATGTGTCCCCCAAGTTCGGCCCGATAAGTTCACCTCTAGGTGGTCGACAATGTGGCTAGAGACCACTCTTTCAAAGATCTTGTCAACATCGTCGAGCAGCACTATCGGTTAATAGAGCAAACGTGGAATACACGGAATGCCCTTCCTTGCTAATGTGGACAAGTTTGTGTGTCTTCTACTACTCTCCTGAAATATGCCTTGCACCAGACAGGCAGTCAATATTACCCACCGTCGGTGCCGTATGGTCCTGCCACTGCGGAAATAAAGCCATGGTAATGGCCAAAACCAGTAGTAACTACAGGGTGCAAGTCAATGGGGGCGCATGGGGCCCAGGCGCGAAGTTTATTAGTTACCAGATTGTATGAAACTCCTTCCTAGCATCGGCAATTTCGTGACTTATGGCCGCCTGAAATGTAAACGTCTGAAGGCTACGCACAATTCAGACTCCGGATCTGCGTCTCTACACCATCTTCTACGAGATCAAATGTACCAGCGTCTGGCTATTACGCACTCTCTGCGTAATTGCGTTAATTCAGCAGTACACTTGGCGTTTAGGAGGGACATTACTAGGCCGGGACATTGACGAATCGCATATTTGCGTCATCGCGTCGCTCCCCCTCTACGTCATGATTTGACGGCGCGCACACCCACGACTGGACGATGGCAGCCTCCTTCAGACAATCGCGGTCCAAGCTTCCGAGGCGCCACCTTGGGCCGTCTCTTTCCACGGTACAACTTGGGCTGGTCAAACCATTCGGTGTGGCAAGGAGATTAAAATGGATATACTGGTGGTCGGATAACGTCTCCCTGTCACTACCTACCATCACCTTCCAACCTTGAACACGGCGTGCAATAGCAGGGTTAGCAAAAGTAACATCTACGATGGAGCTGCCCTGTATACGCACGTGTCTTTCGAACCTCGAGTAATCACTGACAGTCCGTATTACTTAACCCAAACAAGAAACAATAAAATAAAGTCATTGTCCCACTGCAGGGTTTAAATCTACGACCTCCGGCTTGTAAAGCAAAGGGCTATACTACTAGGCCACACAAAATAATTTCGTAATACTGTAGTTTCGTATACTCGTGCTTGAGTTTTAGATGATATCGCCACAAGGTGTACGCTCTTTAATTGGCGGGCACAATACTTTAGAATGTTTGATATATTTAATATCGCCATAAAATCTTGTTTGAAGAGATCTATGTCGTAATAAATAAATAAGCGCCATTTGTATGTAATTAGGTGCATATCTTTGATTTTATCAAAATAAATGCTATTGTTTTTTAGATCTGTAAGGTTACAGCATGCTTGAGAATAGTTAAAAAGTGATACAGCAAGGCCTCTTCCATTTTTCAAAATTTTCATCATTGTTAGATTTGTTTTAAAGTTTTTAATTATAACAATTAGGCAACGTAGCTTAATAACAGAACGTTTGAAGAACCTTTTTTTTATCTTTAGAGTAACCACTATAAGCCAAACTTTCCATTGTATTTGTATTCATAATTGGTGCGGAAACATGCAAACGGAGTAGGAGTTTTTTTGTTGTTTTTTTTGAGTTTTTACGTACCTATTTATTTATTTTATTGGGCAAAGGTAAAAGCAGCCATACTATATTTTTTACAGATTATTAATTTAGCAGTGAGTATACCACCTTTAACGTTTGCCATAGAAGTACGAAATAATAGTTTAACAAGCAAATAAAGCTAATAATTAATGAAACTAACACGTCCTTTTTTTTTTTTTTTTTTTATAGAGGAGGAGGCAAACGAGCAAGCGGCTCACCTGATGGTAATTTATCACCGCCGCCCATGGACTCCCGCAACACCAGAGGGGTTACA
>JAOCPS010354295.1:0-12550 GCA_025505425.1 Graphium colonna | reverse complement strand
TCTCAGTGAGACGTTTTCAAAGGAAACAATTGTAATTATTTTAGCATCTAATATGTTATTTTTTGTATCTATTGTTTCTGTTTGTCTCCTATCAAATAAAATAAAATATACAAGTTTTTTTTATGGAGACTGACGAGCAGACGGCTCACCTGATAAGCCCCCCTATGGACTTCCCCAACACCAAAGGAGTTACAAGATCGTTGCCGGCCTTTGAGATAAGAGTACGCTCGTTTCTTGAAGGTTCCTTAAGAAATATCGCCGGCGACAATTAATTCCACCAGGAAATCGTACGTGGCAAAAAATGTCGGCGAAATGGCACGATTGTGGACTGCCAACCATCAAGATGGATAGTGTTGAAAGGATTGTCGCGTAGTACGATCAACAAAAGTAGCAGCAGGTATTAATCCGAACAATTCCTCGGAACACTCCCCGTGGTATATATCATAGAGGAAGCAAAGAGACGCAACGTCCTTTCGCAGGACGAAGATATCAAGCCGACCGAAAAGAGCTTGGTCGTCAACAATTCGAGAGGCTCGACGTTAAATGCGGTCAAATGGAAGGATAAGAGCAGTATTCCTTTAGTGGGCGAACTTGCGCTTTATACAGTTGCATAAGGTGAAATGATTGGAAATACTACCTCGCTCTGCTGATCCATCCATCCAGGGCCTTCTCCGCTGCTACGAGCTTTGAGTCTTGGAATTAAATTCCCATTACTCGGGCTAGGGTCTCTGGGGAGTTAAACTCCCCGGGAAAAAATCTTTGGACCTTTATCTCATTCACTCCCATGCGGTCAGCCACACCGGGTGATTATCTTTGAGAGCCCAGAGACACGACTAGCGAACGGGGAGGAACGAGGGGCACAAGAGAGGTGTTCACGCTATACTAACATAGCGGTGGCACACAAAATAAATATATAATATATTTACTTGTGCGCCCCTAGGCACTCTTCGAAGCACGGTAACGCGAAGTGGACAGAAGTACTTGCACTTGTCAGAGCACCGAGGTCAGTAGGAGCCTCGCTCTGCTGAGGACGCCAAGCTTTTTTAAAGCTAGCTTGGTTTTACCATCCAGATGACGTTGGAATTAGACGACACTCGATATGTCAACGCCAATAAATCCGATCGATGCTGTGGCTACCAGGCACTTCCCTTCTATCAACCGAGGAAACACGAAAAGGGTTCCTTTTTAGTGGTGAACGCGCATACCTGTGTCGAATCGAAGCGCACTGTGCTATACCCGATCGAAGGCTTTCGCTACGTCCAAACTAACTGCCAGAGCCTCCCCTTGCTCTCAATCGCTTCCGCCCATCGACGGGATAAGTACACAAGTAAATCACCAGCTGACCGACTTTTGCGAAATCCGTATTATCCATCATTGATCAGCTGATGATCTTCAAGGTAGGTGAGGAGTTAGGTGTTAATGATTGACTCCATGATTTTGGAGAACAAGGAGGTAATGGTGGTCGGCCTGTAGTTGGACGGATTCGAGCGACTGCCTTTTTTGGAATCGGGGGCACTAAAGCCATTTTCCAAGATAATGCACCACGCCTAAGGAGTAAGAGTGCCGAACAAAGATGCGTTTAAGCCGGTGCCAACTCTGGAGCGCACGTCCTCAGGACAATAGCGGAAATCCCATCGGGCCCACTCGACTTCTAGGTATGTAGGAAAGAGAAATTCTTGACAACCGAGACCGAATTTTTACATGTCCATCCGACGTATGGATTCTCTCACTTTTTAGACAATAGGGTGATCAGCCCGCATTGCCATGACCCAACCTAGAAACAACATAAAGTCGTTGTCCCTTCGCCGGAAGGCGGTATTACACGATTATAAATATAAAGTATTTTTATACACATCCATTTCAAAACACTTCTCATATATTTATGTGAAAAAAGTAAACAATACGAGTCGTTAAGATTATAGGTAATAAAAATATTTGATATGAAAAAGGTAGGCGAGCAAGAAAACTTTTTCATCTAATGTTAAGTTATCCGCCATGGACATTACGTGTGCATTGCTAGCCTCGTAACTTGCAAACAACAGGTTATGGGGTAGGGTGGGTTAGGATTACATTGAGGATTTGGAGGGAAAAATAAGAGGGTATGAACGGTCATCCGGCAATCCCGAAAGCCATGCACATTGATGTTAGATGTGTGACGGGCGATGGTAACTCCGCGAGAGAGCGACTTACCTAAGTGAACTGTATGAAGGATGTTGATGTTTCGTTTAACTGGCATCGTTAAATCACTTTTCGTACCCAAAAGATCGCTATCACTTCGCGTGTATCGGTATCGCTCGAATATCCAAAAAAAAATTCAAAATATCTTTATTCACATAGACGCTTACGCATTCTTATGAAACGTCAACTTTTTTTTATATTGTCAATAAAGGGTTCGAGAGGAAGCTACCGCCAGTTCGGAAGGCAGATTCTGTTGAGAAGAGCGGGCGAGGAACTCGGCAGTTGCTCTTTTAAAATAATATTTCTAACAAAATGTTACTACATTTTGTAAGAAATATTAAATAATCTTTCTTACAAAATGTAGTATACAATATTTTGTGTTGCCTGTTTAATAATCTACAGTGTTTTCCCATAAACGTAAATCGTCACATGTATTCTTTAATAGTATAGTACGCTCTACGTACCAGTGTTTCCTTTGTTCTTAAATTTATCAAACGGAACATCTCATATAAACTATAAGATTAACAAATAAAGACAAAATAACGGTCGTTTAACATTTAAATTGCTTACTTATTTTATGTAAGCATCTAAGATCTCATACTCAATAAATATTTATTTTAACGGGGTTAACGGTCAGGGTTAAATTTCCTTCCGGGTACAACAGGGTCTGTTTTGCGCATCGTGTTATAATTTATTCATGTCAGAAGGAAAGTCACTATATATGGGTCTGAAAGCTTCTGTAGCCAATTCATATCATAGCCAGTAAAATAATAAATTTTATAATTTGAAGAATTAAAGATGTAAAATCGTTAAGAATAAAGTAACTTACTTTAATTAAAATATTAGTTACCGATTAAGTTCATTATTTTCCACAATAAGCAAGACCCACGTAAGTAATGACCGTGAAAATATTAAACGCGTTATACGACCTTTGTTTTATTTTTACGCTCAAAATTTTCCGCATAACAGTAGCAACAATCACCCGTCTTAAAAAAATACAAGTTTTGTTGTTTGGAATAAAATTATTTGTAATATACACAATGTTGCATTTACGACCAAAGTTTTTATTACTGAAATATCGGATTTGTTTGCTATATTTTTATATACTTACGTATACAGAAATTGTCTAAGGAAACAGCAAAACCGACTCCGAACGCCTTAAAAGTGTACTTTCGAGAACATCTTTCTTTCCGTTCTGTTGATGTAATAGAGAAACTACTGAACCGGTTTTCTAAAAATTTTTTAAAACCATTTAGGTAGTATACCGTTTCAGATAAAAAAAGAATTTTTAAAATCGTTATAAAAATGACGGTATTACGTGCGAGTTGAGAACCTTCTCCTTTGAAATTGGTTAACAAATAGTTTATAGGTACTTTTTACTTCCACTAAGTTTTTACTTTATAATGAAATTGAAATACTTTAACAAAAACAATTATCATTTCAGAACAGCAGCAAAATCCTTAGATGAGGCTCTCGGAAATGCTTTACTACGTGAGCAACGTGAGATTATCGGTCTGAGAAAACACTCCTATGGATTTTTAAAATAAATTTTTGTTAAATAATACAATTTTTTAATGTATATTGTCCTTTATTTCATAATAATATCACATACATATCACAATAAAACCAGATAAACATTGTAATTGTCAATATTTCTTTTTATCAAGATAAGACAAACTAGCTTACATGGTTATAATATGAAGTGTAATTTTTTAAATATTTTGATACATACACAAAGTAATCTTAATTAATATAACATACCACTACCATATTAACTCATTCCACCACCTTTAAGGTACGTTATGCATACCTTACAATAAAGAAATTCAATCAATAATGAAACAAGCTTTTTTTGAAATGTCACATTATGAGTAAAATTATTGATATTATTTCAAAAGCTAGTTCTTTATATTTCAAATATTATATGATAAATTTCAATTGAAGCTTGAACGATAGAAATTATGTAGATTTAATCAAACAACCACCATCTACTTCTTAGGAGTGACTGGGGTCAGAAGATCCAGCACAGCAGCAATGTTACCATCCTTGCTTTCAAGCAACTGAGTCAACCAACCTCCTTCGTTGGTAAAACCCATTCCCAGCATTTGCTTTATTGCCGCATCAATATGAGGCTCTGTTGAACATTTAATTAGTTTAATAAAAGTATTCTTTATTACACAAGTATACTGCAGTAGAGCAAAAATACTCTGTCATAATTTCAACACATCCAATCGAATAAAATTACAATTAATGAAACAATGTTTTTAAAATCTGTTTCAGAATAGTTATTAAAATAATAAACAACATATCACTTATTTACTATGTCAATTCATTGTGTAATTATGTGTCATAATGTAAGGTACAATTTCATAGTACCTACAATGTGATTTTATAACAAAAACAAATAACCAATTATGCCCAAATGGGGATTAAGTATTAAATTATTTGTATTGTATATAAATTTAAATATGTCATGCAATATGCAATCAAGCAAAGCCAATTAAGGATAAGCTATTTAAGGATATTGTTAAAAACTTATATGCACAAACAGAGTATGAATCATAAGCAATGACTCATCCATACTACATATGTATGGTATTAACAGAGCATGTATTAGTATCTATAGAGGTTATCAAAATGTGTAGCAAAATAACAATTGCGATAACATACTTTCAAAGCATTAATTGTATTCATAGTATAAACTTTATCAAAGCATTTCCCTTAGGAAATACTGGCACATATATTGCCTTAAATAAAAATAATGTATCATTTAAATAAAAAAAAAAACATTAGCACCAATAGCCTATTGGCCAAGATAAGGACATCCAATCTCAAAGTCAAGGGTTCAAATTCCACCATTTGGCTATTGTCTTTATCCATATCCTTACACAAGCTTGGAGTTTAGTTGGAATGATTAAAATATTAGTTAAATCTCAAATAATTTGCTTATATGTATATTTTTATAAAACAAAATTATGCAGTTATGAATACTACAGTGTTTAGATGTAAAATATAAGAATGAACATCGTAAATATTTAATTGGATGGTTTGGAAAAAAATACTTACTGAAATGATAGTTAAATGTGGGCTGCGGCGGTTGTGGTTGAGATTTGGGCTGTGCTGGTTGTGGTTGAGCCTTGGGTTGGCTAGTAGATGGCTGTGAAATTTTCTGCTTAACTGGTTCAGTCACTGGCACCTTATAACCAGCTTTTGCATCTTTCTCTTGGGATGTTGTTTGACGTTCGGGCTCTTTGGGATTCAATACTAAACATTACAACTTGTGTCAATGATAAGAAAATGTTTCTAATTAATCTTATGAAGGGTGTTATTAAAATCATGAAATATGATAACTTTGTTGGTTTTTGTTTTAATCAGAAACTTTTGAAGTTTGCGTCAGATTTGAGTTCAGCATTAATGAAAAAGTACATCTTTTATATAAAGTTCTTTTATTAGTAGCAAGTAAATTAAATAAGTAGAATTTTCATAACTATAATCTATTAAGTCTCAATTATACCAAAATGTTGTAAGTAATGATGAAAATTCTAACTTACCAGCTGAAGCAGAGTGAAGGGGAGGGTAAAGGCTTTGGCCATCACCAATTCTTACTCTTTCTTGGAATTCCTGAGGTAAATTGAACCCAATAGCTGTAGTTGGATCATTTGGAGCACTAGGTGTCACATCTGTATCCATTAGATCTATAAAAAAAATAATCATATTATAATCAGATTTTAGTAACTTACTGTTGAATCTTAACTGCCAAAGATTATGATTTACCTTTTTCATTATTAATAACGGTCCATCCATCAGTCGCCCTCTCTGGTGATTCGTCTTTCTTAGTAGCACCATTCATCTCCTTGGTTGTAGAAGAAACATCAGATTTAACACTCTGTTTATCACTTTCAGGTTGTTGGTTATTTTCCTGCTTATTTTCATCTGTGCTCACATGAGTTGGAGCTAGCTGAGACAGCAAGTTGCTTACATCAGCTCCATAAATCATTTTTACCAATTTCTGGATGTTCTCTTGGTTAACATCAATAGGAAATGGGCATTCAATAACATTCTCTGTTGCGCCAGATGTTGTTGCCTCCGGTTCTTTCGGGGCAGCCTGAGCATTTCCACTATCATTAGTTTTCTCCTGAGGTGCATTTTGAGCAGTCTTGGGTGCATTCTCTTTATTTTTCTCAGTTTCAGTGCCAATGTCACCAGCAAGGTTGGCAAACTCATTCATGTAGGTAGCAAATGTGTCAAGCCAACTTATGCGTTGACGACGCTGATGATGATCGCCACGACTACCGTCTCCATGGTGACCATGATGACGTTTCTTATCAGCGGTCCTCTCGCTTTTTGATCTCTTATAAGGGCATTCAGGCTCTGTCATAGAAGAGGCAACTGCCTTGATAATATGACGCGATCGTCTAATGGCCCCACGTATGGTAGTGCGCTGTGAAATTCAAATTGTTATTATTGATAGAACACTAATATGATGTTATCATATGTTTCATAATATACAGGTTGAGCCACAAATGATATTAACGGCAAGCATTTGGTATTCAATTCTTTAAAGGCATAGTTTTCGTTCAATTTTTTAAATAAATAGATAAAGTGTTGGTACAGGGCACGGCGCCCGATAATCTGTACACGCTGCGGGTAGTCTACCACCCGGACGTACTCTCTTACTCCGGCCACGCCGTGGCCGCTAAGATGAACATGAATTGAATCGAATGTAATTATTTTTTAAATTTAGATTACTTAAGTTAACTCAGTCGTAAATCAATATTCATCCTTAATATTTCTTTTCTCATATTGTATCCCCATATAAAATGTCTATGTGTATTAAAAATTACTCACCAGTCACCCTGCATATATAAAACATATAATAAACCAAAAGTTGTTTATTCACCTTATGTTATTTCATTATACACTCTTCAAATTGTAATTTGAATTTAATTAACTTTTTGTTGATAGCAGTTACTTACATAATTATTGGCAATTAAAAAGAAGTTAAAACATTTTTTGTAAAATGTAAATCAAATTCTTATGTGACAAAAAATGTATACATAAATTAATTAAAAATGAGTACAAATTATAAAAGTTAAAGACTAGTTTACTTACAGGCAGGTTTGGAGTAGGGACTCGGATCATTATATGCTCTGAATGGTGTCCCCCAGCTTCACATTTAGAACAAAGATCATAATCTAAACATGAAGTGCATTTATAGCGGTACCCAACAACTGGAGCATCACAAACATCACAGATGACTCCACCATGAGGCAAATTGTTATCAGCTAAAAATATTTATTACATTGTAATAACTTATCATTCACTTAGTAAACTAATTTTTATCCTATTTGCAAGCCTTTACAATTAGCTTGAAGAAACAAAAATGGATTCTTTTAATGGATTAATTACAAGACAGTAGTTCAAAGATAAATTTGTCTAAAAATTGTTTGTCTTCTTGTCACTGTTATACTTTAGTGAGGCCCTATCAATAAATTAGTAACAAATGTAGCAGCAATCTAAGTTTTTACTTTTTACCTTAAATTGTGAAAAGAGGGTTCATACATGATAATCAATGGATTTTTATATATCACAATCATGACAAACATATTTTTATCCTGTCCACAAAACAAAAAAATAGCAAAATCTATGTCAATCAATTAAAAGGACTATTTCACTGCCTTGTCTTGCTATGTAATTGCTAAAGAAAGTTGGGACAGTATGACACTTGAAGTTAGACTATAGTGATGATGGTTGTGTTTGTATTATAAATATATTGGGTGTAACATTAAGTTTAATATTTTTTTGTAGATAACAAAGTAATTATAATATTTTCTTACCAGAAGTATTAACATCAGTAGTGATCAGAACATCACAATCTATTTCTTTGGACTCTTCTTCATCACAATAAACATGGATCTTCATAAGATTGTCTGCATTCATAGATGATAAAGCAATAATCATTTCTTCATCAGATGAAATGATCACATCATCACCTTCTTCATCTAAAAGAAGTAAATTGTGTTCCTTGACAATTTTTACATTCTTTTTTGATAATATTAAATTGTATTTTAATAAAATCTTAATACTATGAATAATATGTGAATTTGTATGATATTATAAATATTGTTAATAATGCAAAATAGATGCATAAGCGAATTTCTATGTAAAATTTTTATCAATAGAGAACCATAATTGATATGATCTGTGTAAAACGAAATTTAGTGCAAATTATTAGTTTTTGAGAAAAAAAGTTAATAATTTGTATGGACCCTGACTCCATGTGGTACTGGTCTGCCCCTAGAGTGCAATTTAAAAGCTTGGAGCCAGAAGTTCTAGTATGAAGTCCTGAGCAAAACGAGTGTATGAGTGCAGTGAAGGGGAGACGAGCGGGTCTTCTGGTGGAGCGCACTTAGAAATACTTGATTGCTAAGAAATCTAGGTTAAGATGTACTATTTTTCACTTTCAATATTTTTATATTGAAATTTGCTTATAAAAATATTCTGCATTATTACCTAAATACTAATTAATCATGAACATATGATTCAATATAAGCCAGTAATATTTTGCTACAAGGAAAATTACAAATTCAAATTAACAAAATGATGAAATAATTAATTCATTTACTCTATAATCTATAATTAGAAATATAGATTAAAACAGTCAATGTTTACCTTTCCAAGAAACGGTATAACGTTTATTTTTTAATCCAGGATATACATCCTGAAGCTTAGCATCAAGATAACAATAACTTGTTACCACACTTTTTTCAATTCCAAATCTGCGTACTTCAGGTTTAGCTTGATCTTTCCAATATGTATAGGCTTTAAACGGAACTTTGTCTTCCATAGCTGCAATGTTTACATTAATGAAGCATTTATAAGAATTTCTTTTGAAAATCGCTCTTTAAAAACATTAATCAATATCTACGAAGTAGCCATTTTAGGGTTTACTTGGAAAAGTTTCCCAAGGCATTCATTTAATCTCATTGATAAACAAACGAAATGGTAAGCCTAAAGTAGTATAAACAGAAAAAAAACAAATCATAAAACAGTGTACTCACCTGTATATTGTACTGTATACTTAAACTGAATTAAATAAAAGGCGGACTGAAGGCCGAGAGAAAGATACGTCCAACTCAAATAATAACACAAAATCAATGATGCTATTGCACAGCGACTTTACATATATATGATGTGTATACTAAGTATGATTCATATATAGAACATTGGAGAAAAACAAAATATTGTTGTGCAACTTCGCGTCAAAACACGATTTATCATGTTGTGCACAGATAGACTATCACCCTCAATTACCACAGATACATAGGTTGAATTGATAATAAGGGCGTAATTCGAAACGCACTGCATGCTGGTAAAACGTAAATTGCGCTACAATTTGTTGTTTGAATCTGGTTGCACTTCCTTAATGTATGGTTATTTTTTACTTTATAAAAAAAAGCCTGTGTACAATATATTCTCATCTGTAATGAAAATTCTCTGATAATTATAATTTTCTTAACGTAAAGTTTTTCCCATCCCTCAGATTATTACAGCTAACCGCAGAGCAAGGGTAAAGTGAAATATGCTCGGCAGAGCAGCCAAGGCCAATATGGCGACGCCCATGACTGGCATGAGCTGATCATGTAGCATTTATATTTTCATAGTTACATATAATCTCTAAGAGAACTTTCCACTGTAGTAACTTCGATCAATCAAGATCAATATGAAGTCTAACAAGCTTTTTTTATGGAGGCAAACGAGAAAGTGGCTTTCCTGATAGTAAGTGATCACCGCCACCCGTGGACTCCCGCAATACCAGAGGAGTTACAAGAGTGTTGCAAGCCGTATCGGTCCGGCAATACCGCTGGTGACAATTGATTCCACAAGGATGTCGTGCGTGGCAGAAAATGATCATGGAAACGCTCTGTGGTGGACTGCCAACCATTGAGATTGCATTGATGGTATTTGGTGGATTGTCGCGTTGTACGATGAACAAACTGTGCAACAGGTATTAAATTATTAATCCGTATAACTCCTCTAAACACTCCCCGTCAAAATGAGTAAGGCCGGTCTTGCCGTCTCAAGATGACAATGGACGGTATTTACGTTTGATTGTAATCCCCTGATGTAGCAAAGGTTGCCACAGCTAGGGTGGAAGAGGGTGCCGTCAGGCAGTACAGAGCGGTAAGTAAGTGAAATAAAATTTGGTCCTCTAACTAAGGTGCAATTTAAATTTTAATTACGGTGACTAACTTTTATCTTATTTGAGGGTGTTATAGAAATAAAACCCGTGATCGTCACGTAACTAGTTTAAACAAACAAATATACATGTGAAGAATGTTAATAAATTTGATTAATAAAATGAGAAGTAAACGTTTTCAATTTAGAAAAGAAAGACATTTAAAAAATCAGTAAAGCACCAAAAATTTAAAAAGAAATAATAATTTCACTGTTTTCCATTTATTTTAATATAAATACAATTTATAACTTAGCCTCAAAGACATCCGGCTTGGCCTAATATAACGTGAAATAAATTATCATCCGTACGAAATGTTTATAGAGTGAACATAGCGCTATCTATTGGATGCTTACACAATCCAGCCGATGTGTTACCTTACGCGGTGTAGACGCGGTTCACCTGTTAGAATAACTCTTTGTCAGAAAATTAACAAATAATTTGGTTAAAAAATATTGCGACTATAAATTGAAACATTAACTATCTTATGTCACAAGTTAGACCAAACTACACCAAGTGTGGAAAAATAACTAAAGTGGGTTAAGTAGTTAAGGAGTTTGTTGCGATAAAACAATATGACACGAATTTTTTATATATTTAAAAAAATCTTTTTGTTTGAATTTTTTTGTTTGAATGGGCTAATCCTAGGTCCAATTTTTAATAAATAGTTATGTATTGGAATGCCCAGTTGTTGAGTTGGGATCGTTTAGGCTACATAATAACACGCTTTGGCCAAAAGCAACGAAAAATATTGCAAAAACTGAATAAAATGAGCTGGTCAAACTATTGGGAGCAGCTAGTTAATATATATACATAGGGGCTATCATACAACATCTTATAAATATAATTCTAATTATAGTGTATTTATGCTTAGTTGTTGTGTTATTGTGTGTAAATATTAAAGTAAATACAGTATCTCCTATTCAAAGTAATACGAGAATAAGATAAAAATAAAACTTAACATTATTCTATCAAAAAACTACGTTCATATAATAACAGTTTAACTTTTTATCATATTACTTTGGACGTAAGGGCATGTGTCTCGAATAAGGGAACTTATTATGCTGGTGTCGTTTATTTACTTATTCTGTTCTGGTAGAGTTATAATTCTTATAGTAAAATGAGGCACGAGGCTCAGGAATAAAATGACGTATATATTTATAGAATACTAAATAACAATGAAAAAAGGATGAAAATAAAATTTATTACTTGAATGATATTAAATATCCCAAAATTAAAATATCACGAGAAAACAAATAAACTTCATGCATATGTCGTCATAGCTGGATTATATCATATAAGGAAATGAACGTTATACATTGATACACAAATACTTTAACAAAAGTAGCAATCAATACCTCATTACACAATATTCAGTAAGTTATGAAGACATTTTTGCAACAACAAAAAAAAAATATATTAACGTTTTTTGTAGGACGAGTATGAGAATGAGTACATAATAAAATATTATGTGATGGGACTTCTTCAAACGTAGAATGTGCAACTAGTGTTCTTTTTATATTAGGAATGTTACATTAATTATGTGTATAAAAATAATAATAATAAAAAGAATTGTTATATAAATACTTATAATAATAAAAATAATAATAATAAAAAGAATTTTTAAATACGGTCTTAACCCTCTTAAATGCATTTATAAGTGGGACCCTCTTAAATGTGATTAATAAATCTATTACCTAATTTCTCGCCTTTTTAAATAATTTAAAATTTGAATTAAAAATATAAGAAGCCATTAAACAATCTTTACAGTATTTTGTTTAATTCCGAAAAAAAGAAAAAGAGATATTACAAGATTATTTTTATTTTATTTTTTCTCCTTACAAATTACATTTTTATGCACTTATTTCAATTCAAATTCAAATTTATAATATCTTTATTCACATAGATTAAAGAACGAATACAATTTTACATTACAAGATATCAATGTTCGTAATGAAGCTACCGCCAGCTCGAAAGGCAGATTCTGCTGAGAAGAGTGGGCGAGAAACTCAGCAGTTGCTCTTCTAAAATTATGTACGTTAACAATTGTTTGTATTACAATTATCTCGTATGATCTACGTAAGTATCAACATCATTAATCCCACGCGTTTAAATCGGCAAAGGAGGAACAGCTGC
>JAOCPS010354186.1:0-12550 GCA_025505425.1 Graphium colonna | reverse complement strand
GTCGTAATGTCGTGAATAAAAGTAGCGGATTTTCGTGATTATCTATACTAATATTATATAGCATATTTATCGGGGAATGTGCATTTCGTAAATTTTTACTAAAACATTGATAAATATAATGATCGGCACAGTTACTTCACTAAACATTGGACGCGACTGCGACGCTGGTTGTTGGTAAAATTATCAATAGTATTTGTTTATATGGTATAAATAAATGTTTGAGATTAATGTGTTGTCTATATGAAATTCATTTACACCGAACGTTCCCATAACACAAAGCAGCTTTGTCTTAATTTCCAGCAGTTTTTAACGACTTAAAACGACTTGAAAAAAGGAGAAGGTTCTTAATTCGCCTGTATGTTCTTTTTATATTTATGTTTGCCGATTTCTCCGCAAGTTTTGAAACGATCAAAATTTCATTTTTATTTGAAAGTATATAGTTACCAGGTAGTTCCAGACAATTTTCATTAAAATCAATCCAACAGTTTCCTTTTTAAATCAAAATACTTAAACATTTTGTTTCAATGACGTCTACTTCTAAGGCGTTTGAAGTCGGATTTGCTTTTTATAGTAAAAATAATTATTATGCATGTTAACCAGTTTCACAGACAATTATCCTTTTGAGTTGCGGAAGTAAGAAAGGCACTGTATAAAAAAATTGATAATCGGGCAATGTCTGGCTGGATTCGAGATTAACACCGAGTTATATAAAAAAAAGAACACAATGCGGACATTTACTCCGCTTTTGTCGTAGTACAGACTCCAAACAAATATATTATTTAACAAAATATACATACTACAAAAGGTTACATATTTTAAATAATTTGAATTGAGAACAATAAATTGGAACACTTACGGATTCATTCATTAGCAGTACATTATATTAATGTACTGTTATCTTACCTATGTATGCAGGGTGACTGGTCACAAACTATCAATGATAAAGGAGAACACTCAGTACCCAACTGCCATCATTATATTCATCATATTATGTAATAAAATTAAGAGCGTAGCTTTCGACCAAATTATCCAATAAATAAATGAAGTGGAGATACTCGCTGCGGCGTCTGATCTTTAATACGCTCAGCCTAGAGCTCCCGCGCTGTGTCCGCTAGTATCGACCCAGTGTTAAGTAAATACGTATTTTTAATAAAAAAATTATTTATTGTATCTGATCTCCACATATCATATATGATCCTCGTGTATTGTTAGTAACCCACCAGTCACCCTACATAAGAAGGCATATTTCTTTTCCCGGTGCTTCTCTGGAGGAGATTAGTTTCCGAACAAATCATTTTAACGTTCGTAAGTGTTATATTGTGTATAGAACGAATGAATATTGGTCAATATATCATAACCTATTTCAAAAGTCAATTGGCTAGCCCAGTCAATATTGAACATTGATTAACGTTGCTTGATATTCTAAATTTATTTTTAAAAACATTTCATTAGTCAAGTTTTTCGAAAGGAAATAAAAAAAAAACTATACACGTTTCTATAATACAAAGAATTCAATGTTTATTAAATTAAACGAGATATCTTTGAGGCGCAACAGTTTTTACGGCATTTTTATGTTGAGTATGTTTGAACAAGGGTAATATAATGTATGGCGTAAAATTTTCAATAACAACAGTTGAAACTTGAAAAGCAATGTATTTCTCAAAAACTTTTCAAGTGTTTATAACATATTACATACTTTTAACTACTACAAAATGTCAAAGTATGATCCTAACAGGTATGTTGCAGGATATTACTTTAAAATAATATTTAGCCGCAATCGCAGCCAACGTACAGTTAGTTTATAAATAATTCGTATCAGACCTTCGTATTGAAATTTAGTTTAAATCGTTGCAGTGTTACTTATCAAATTTAATTATAAATTATTGTAAAATGTCATGAGTTCGTTTCATCGTGCTAGTTACAGAAATTATTTTAACGATTTTCGATTTTTAACAATATAAAAAGAGAGCACTCAGTAATCGATTATCATCATATTTATGTAGTAAAATTAGGGGCATAATTTTCAACCAAACTTTCCAATAAATCAATGAAGTGTGGTGGCAAGGAACGGCACCTGATCGGCACTACACTCACCGATCCCCGAAAGCTCCCTCGCTTTCCGTCTTACTCCCGACCGCGACATGTCCGCTAGGATGAGCTTACGTTATGTTACGTCATTTACTACCCGTGCAATATAAAGACTGCCAAACCGTATTACCTACGGCGGCCAATATAAAGTTTAGCTAACTGCGCAGGAGACATCATAGTGCACATGTGTACGCCCAAACACAGGTATACTCTCTGTTCCTTCACCCTCATAGGCCGATGGAACTGACACGACCGAATCTTATCGGACCGAACCTGATCTCTCAGGTGCAGGGCCGAGCTGTTACATGCCCATACGACGCATGAATTATCTTTATTTTTAGGCAATCGAGTGCTCAGCCCAAATTGTCCTAACCAAAGTAAGACACAATAATACAGTTACGAGTATTGTTCTTAAAATGGGATTTGAATCCATGACCTCCCGTTTGCAAATCAAGGGTCCAAGTCACCAAACTAGGGAGGCAGCAAACCTGTACGCATAATTTGTGAACAACTCGAGCACTGCCATAATTGAAGAAAGATAGAAACTCAACAAATATAAATCAATTCTATTAGAGCGTTTTATTAGCAATATTCCGCTAAATAATAATTCCAATTTCGTTAATTTTTTCAGACATTGCTAACGAAACAATTAACGTATCCTCTAAATGGACCGAATCGATATTGGCAACAAACAAATCCAATGTATCAGAAAATATCCGAAACAAATTAAAAATTGAATTTAATGAGATATTGAATGCACATAAAAATGATCTACGCAAATCTATAACTGAAGGTAAAACCAAGCGGACCACTCATGCCGATGAGACAATTGTAAAGAAACTGGACGAAAACAGCAAATCGCTTTTAAAAGCATTGTTAAAGATACAAAACGACTCAAGACCTGTGCAGCCAATTCCACATAAATTGAAACAAACATTCACAACGACATTTCGGCCAAAGAAACTGATCACTCTGCCAAAAGGTATGAAAAACTCAATGAATGTGTCGGATCTAGCCAATGACATAGCACTGCCGATAGTAGTAAAACCAACAGATTCCAAAGAGATTGCTTTAACATCGCTATTGAAATCGGAACTTAAAAGACAGAATTCAATGCCACATGAAGAGACAGAGCAGATAACGGATAAAGCCGCTCTTAGGTCAAGGCATCCGCCAAATCTTAGGGTGAAAGATTTGAAGATACCCCACTTGGATTCCCCGCAATTGCCGAATGCTGACATCTTGGACATGGCGCCGGCCAAAGGTTCCCGCGTCGAAAACATGAGATTTAAGGTACCAACCACTTCACAAAATAATACCAAGTTCTTTTTTCTAGCCTTATTACCAAATTACTTGAGGTCTACTTCGAACCAAATTAACCTGAACATCAGTTTTCAAACAGAGCGACTAGTATCAGACCTCTGGCTTGCAGACGCCAGTAGCTGGAACAAATTTAATTGTATTCTAAGAATATATTAGTTGTCAGAATATTCAATTTGCACGGTAAAGGATTTCCTTTAAATAATGTAACAGGGAATGGCTTTTTATATAACGATGCGACGACATGGATCATCTTAATTTTTTAGCAATTGGGGGATGTGCCATAATGCCTTTTTATTGTTTGTCGTAAAAGAAATTCAGAAAACGTATACCCATCTCGCGGGGGCAAAACGGGTTATGTCGGACTTTCACCGTCTAAAATCCCCACGTTATCCCACCTCGGCGTATATCGGCATGATAACGGGAACACTTTTATGTACTTTCGCAACCCTGCCAGCGCTGGCCACCCAAGGAGCCCGTCGAAGACATCTCCCCTCTCCTTTCGCCTGGACAAACGCGCTTGCCTAGAACTAGTAGTTCTCGAATCACTTTTGGCTCCTCGAGTGAAAATTATGACTTAAGTTGAGCGTTTTCATCACTTCAGTTGAATAATCATTTGTTAAATACATACATATATAAAATAAATATCAAGTAATAGTATTCTCACTCGTTTATTTAATTACATAAGAATAAAAATACTATTTTGACAATTCATTTGAGTTTATATATAATTTATCTAATGTTTATCAAATTTATACAATGCACCGAGTTAACTCGTTAACTCGAGTGGAATCCAACTCAAATTAATATTATTTCACTCACTCGAGTCACTCTGATGAAAACATAGTTCGAGTCGCATAGATCAGTAGTATTTTCGTTTTAAGACTGTCTTTTAGTAAATATACTACATATACTAATATATAGGTTTCCGAAGAATGCGGTAGCCATATTTTCTATATACCTAGATAGGGGTGGGGCATATTGGCCGCGGGGAGGTGCAATCCGCGTTGAAGCTAAGAGCCCATAGCCTACCGGTGAGGAACGGTCGGCCAAGAGGGTCGCTCGAGGTGGGCTCATGAAGTTCACCTTCGACGGGTGCTGAAGGGGCTGCGAGGCAAATGGATGGTGGAGGCGTCTGCTTCGCCTCTGGCCCGTACAGCAGTATGCAAAAACGTTCCCGTGACCCTGCCGATATGCCCCAAGTTGAACAACGTGGACCAGTTGCGTAGATAAGGTTTGCGAACGCGGTACATCGCGGGTGTCTTCTATTTCATATCGAAGAACTTTATTGACTTTACAGAATTTAATTACATAAACTGATTTCAGGCAAAGAATTAAAAATCAAGAATCATCAAAAGTAACTTTTGAAATTAATCATAAATCCAATGATATCAATTTAACACCATACTGTGTTAATGACAATCCGTGAAAAAAAAATAGAATCCGCAAATACGATATTCAAATTGAAAGCCAAATTCACCAAAAAAGTATTGCCGATGGCCATCAATGCAGAAGTCAAACAAGAAGCATATTCTTTTATAGGATATAGGAGATAAATTTGAAAATAGATTGTAGTCTGTTTACGACATAGCATCGATTAAGGTTATGCTGACAAATACACTATTTTAACACTGAAGACTCGAAAGTTTCTGTGTCAAAATTTACTGAATTACATGATGAGGTTTCAACAAAACTCTTTTCAGGCATCACAAAGATGAGAAAACATTTGAAAGCGGCTCATTGGGTGTCTCCAAACGCATTGTAATTCAGCCTAGACTGAGATTTTATAACAGAATCTCATTTTAGTCTTAAGGTCAAACTAAAATGTATTACCCCTTTGGAATGCGGAAGTCAGATGTCAGTCACTCTGTGTAAAAACTGATATTCGGGAAATATTTGGTTGGATTAGAAGCCAACCCTAAGTAACTTGGGGAAGAGGAAAAAGTGCTTCATCGAATTTTCGAATCATAACGGCACTAAAAAAGTTACTTGAATTTGATTTTGGTTGCAGGGTCGCCTGTGCTACCGCCACGTGCTGCTCCCCGAAGGGCCGAAGTACGACCACGCAGGACGTCCCTACATGAACGCCCACCAAGCTTTCATCGCCCGAGTGGGAAAGGCGTACCGCTTCGAGCAAACCCATCCCCCGCACTTCATGTTGCCAAGTTGCTGTAATTGTTGCCGAAAATCTGCACTCGGCTGCGAATGAACGTACGGATTGGCTGCTCTAAACAATAGCTGTTCTATATATAACTTTCATGATATAGTTAGCTGCTCCCCGCATTTTATCCGCGTTATTTTTATATGTCAAGTTTCATTAAAACTATTTACTTTGTTCGTGAATGAGTAACAAACATCCAACAGCTATTCCACATATAACTTTTGAATAAACTAACTCTCAGTGGTTTGATCCACGCCATTTATTTCTTATGGATTTCCTTTAAATAATGTAAAAGGGAATGGCTTTCTTATGGATCCTTCCTATAGGTTAATTTAGCTGATATACTCTCTTTATACGCCAAAATTCATGTTCGTTCCTGCACGATTTAGTAACGATAAGATTATAATCACATATATTTTTGTTTTAAGATGTACATAGCTGATTGTCCAGATCAGGCTTTACATAGAAGGAATTTCTAAAACACCCACGGGGTGAACGAGAGTTCAAGTACATGTTGTGTATAAATGTTTATACAGATCACGACGAAAATAACATAGCTTTAAGAAGATATTCTTAATTTAATTTCCAATTTATTATTTTCAAAATTATTTTATTTATTTATTAAAACTCCACACACAAAGCATAATACATAGGCGGGCATAATACTTACACCATATTCTACCAGTCAACCAGTCGGAGGTGCTGAGACGACGAAGTAGGTATACATACCTAATATAAAATAAAATAGGCGTAATAATAAAGTTATCTTCAAAAATATGACTATAATAAGTCATATCTATATAGTCTTAACACAAACTAAAATTCTAAACAAAATATGGATGCAATAAATACACACACCAACATACAAAAAAAACGTCGGGTGATAAAATTTAAATCGATAAAATCCGTAAAGTTGTATTATTTAAAAAAATATATATTTTAGATTAATAATATAAATACATATAATACTTTTTTTTTCTAAATGCACACGCGCCTTTCTTTGAAATACCACATTGCATTAATCCAACCAAGAAACAACAACACAAAGTCATTGTTCCCTACGGGATTCGAACCCACGACCTGACTGAACACCTGACCTGACCACGACTGACATAATAAATAGACGAAAATCCAAATATATATTGGTTTTATTTCATTAAAATTTGTAGTGAGAATGACAACGTAACAATGTCAAAAATATATCATAAATATGAAAGGTGCAAAGAGTTTGAAATAACTCCACATTCACCCATCCGTTAGGTATCGTAATCTCTCAACCAAACTGGAGCACCCCTTTCTCTCGAGGATCGCCGAGGAGAAGTAGCTTCATCTCCTAAAGCTTCATTACTTCCGGCAGCTTCCGAATGATCCCAAGATTCAAATGGTTCATTTTCTGGTGGTGGAAGAGGTGCGAGTTGCCTATTCGATACAGTAGTTTCGCGCCCATCTGATAGCCTTACATGAGAGTAAGAAGGGTTAGCTTCTATTATTTCCACTTCTACCACATATGGGTCGTATTTTGCTTGTTTGTGATTGTTTCGCATTAACACTGGACCAGGCTCTGGGAGGCATGTTGGCAACGATTCTCCTTCCGCTGTTTTACGAGGATGCTTAAAGAATCTTTCATGAGGAGTAACATTAATAGTAGTGCATAATAATGATCTGATAGACTGAAGAACAACCGGTAAGACATTCTACTAGTGAACTACGTCAAGATTCTTCGTCTTCGGGTATAATTTTATTGTTTTCCATAAGGTGCCATTAAGGCGTTCTACTTGGCCGTTTCCTTGTGGGTTATACGGCGTAGTAAGACTACAAGCAATACCATTCAACACCAAGTACAACCGTAATTCATCGGACATAAAAGCTGACCCACGATCCGAATGAACATATTGTGGAGTACCGAAAGTAAGAAATAAACCTTTCAAGCATTTTATGACAGTGGCCGCTGATAAGTCTTTACATGGGTAGGCAAATCTAGAATATTCGTCTATTATCGTTAAAATGTAGCGAGTGCTAGTAGAAGAAGGTAGAGGCCCTTTAAAATCAATATTTAATCGCCCGAATGATGCAGTGGCTTTTAAAGAGTGCTTTGCTTTTTAACAAATCTAAGTTTGACTTCGGTATATATACGACAGTCTGATGTTGTTCGTTTTATATTATCTACCGTGTATGGCAAATTTTTCGAGCGCAACCAATGTGTCATCCGCACTATACCAGGTTGTCCTAGTATGTAGTTCGTTCAAACTTTGTTGTTGTGCCGGCACATATACGCGATATAGTATCAGCTAAAACATTTTGTCTACCTGGTCGGTACATTATATCATTTTTATAATTGGATAGCTGAAGACGCCATCTTTCTATCTTTTCGTTTTTGATCTTACTATTATCGGACTGGTTAAACATGAACGAAACTGATCGTAGGTCTGTTATCAAACGAAAGTGTCTACCGATTAGATAGTGTCGCCATTTTCTCAAGGCTTCAACCACAGCGTTCGCTTCCATCTCAATCGGAGAATGGCGCTCAGAGTCATTTAAAGAACGAGGGAAGAAAGCTACTGGACGACGTTTTCTGAAAATGAAGCCGCAATTGAGTGCTCAGGGGCATCAGTTTCTACGGTAAAGGTTTCATTTGGATCAATGACGGTTAAAGGAGATTTCGTTATATCCGACTTTAATTTCTGGAAACAATTAATTGCAGTTTCCTTCAAAGGGAACTCGGAGATTGTTGTCAAAGGGTTAATATTTTCCGAAATTTTTTGATCCATTTTAAATAATGGAATCGGTAAGTGCATTTAAGGACGCAACCGTTCTTCGTCTGGTCTAATCGAGTTATTTATGATTTCATAACTGAGCAATTTGACAGATTCTTATCCGTATACACACTTGTCTTCAGTTAGTGTGGAATTATATTTCGCCGAACCTTTTTGAATTGTTTTAGGTTGTGATCATGTTCGTCTTTCGTCTTGCCACAAATTGTGACACCATCGAGATATGCGTAAGTACCCGTCAACTCTTTCGTAGAAATGACATATTTTAATGTTCTTTGGAAAGTAGCAACTCCGTTGGTAACCCCAAATAGAATTCGACCAAACTGATATAAATTCCCACATGCTTCAAAGCCTGTATATTTCTTTTCCCTCGACAAAATTGGTACTTAGTGGTAAGCGCTTTTTAAGGCAACTTGACTAAAAAATTGTATTCTGCAACTTTCGAAACTTCTTTGATTCTATATTAGGCAACGGATATGCATCTAGCTCAGTGTATCTGTTGATAGTTAATGGATAGTCAATGACAAGGCGTTTGCGATGTGTCGTTCCCCCGGTAACTAAGGCTTGAACTCTCCAAGGCGAGTTGCTTGGTTCAATAACACGATCCTTTAAAAGTTTACCAATTTCGTCTTTTATAAATTGATTGTCAGCTTCTGAATATTTTCTAGACTTAATAGCAAAGGGGGGGCACTGCGGCCGCCATAACGTTGCAAATTTTTAAAGCCTTAGCTTGACCACCACAAATGTTATCACATTCAACATCATTGGATTAGACTAACAGTATTATTCTTTTGGTTTTTTTATGAGAGACCGCAGAAAAATATAGAAAATTAATATTACAGCGCGGTAAACCCTGTAAATATGGAATAGTATTAAGTGTCGTCAGATTATACATCGGAAAAGTTTAAGAGAAATGCTGACTTGAGTCATACATATCGACTGTAGATGAAGGGTTTCAATAGTGCCCCTTACCTCCAAGAGTCCCGAGGAACTTTCAGAGAGGAGACGATAAATCGGTATTATCAAGAATGCAACAGTGTTAGTCATTGCATATCATCTGATTACACCGAATTGTTATCAATTTACCGTACGAAGGTTATATTGTGTTATTTAATGTATCATAAGGTACGGCAAAATAAGGGAAGCGTTCATCTTTAGATGTTTACTGAGCGAATCTTTGTTGGTTCGCGCAGACAATAAAAACTATTAAATGTTTCAAATGTAACATTATTATAGTATATATAGTCGTTGTTATTTTGATTAAAACACTATTTTCTTTTATTTATAGGCACTTTGTGGTTTTGTTTGCACTGCACTTTTTTGTTGACGGAGTGACAGTAAAGTTGCCCACATCGGTTGTCAGTGCCGTGGTGGTTCCGCTGCGTTCCACGGTTACTTTAGTGCATTGATCCACCGTTGATTTGGTGCAGCTTTTGTGTTATGCTATGTGACGTACATAGTGGCCAACGTGTCTACTGCGCTCACGAGTACGACCGCTGATAGCGTAAGTTGGTATGACGGTTGTAGTGCGATAAGGCGACTGAGCGTTAAATATGCGAAACTCAACTGCGACGACCCGACCTGTATGGAATGCCAGTTGCCTCAGGTGATGAAGTGTCGAACGTTATATTGGGACCCAATCATGAGACCGACATATCGTCTGCCACTAAAATATAAAATGACTTACGAAGGATCAAGTGACATGGTGACATATTTGGGGTGCCTCTTAAATGACTTTGAGTGGTCCTTCATACGCCGATATTAATGACTACTTTGCGTCGTTCCTAAGAAAAAAAACATAATGTGAGAACAGGTTGATAAGTCCTTATGAACGAAAGTCCTAATGTTTTTTATTATGGGTATTTGCATGTATTTGGAATAAATAAAAGTACTTATGATAGTTTTGTTATATACTCGCATGTATTTACGTTATTTTTACTATTTTCTGTGGTTTTAGTCAGTTTTTTTTTTGGAAACAAACTTAAAGATTCTAGTTTAGCGCCTATCTTTTGATGTAGGGCTGCGCCTACGCAGTTTCCAGATAACTTGTATCTCCTTACTCATCTCGCTACTTAGCAGTTAGTATCTGACTTTTACGAAGGTCACTTGCCCTTTGTGGGTCCACGATGGCGTCAAACTGGTGGAAAAAAAGCCAAAACTCAGAGATTCGCGAAGAGATTATGATGGCTGTCATCTGTTTCTGTTTGTTCTGCTCTCCTTGCATGTTGATATTGATGCTGACGGTCACGAGAGTTACGACGCGAGTTGTTAATTTTTTTACTCCACGTCGCGGGTCACCACTTTACCGTACGTAGTTATTTTATGTTTATGTATCACATGGTACGCTAAAATAAGAAACGTTTTCTTCTTTAGATGTTTACTGAGCGAATCTCCCTGAGTGAATGTTTTGACTCCAGGTTGGTTGGGGTGACCAACGTTATTTTAATGGCTGCTTGCGTTGACATACACATAACGATGAAAGAGTGGTGTGGACATGTCTGTACAACACTAATGAGGATACGCCACACCGCCTTGTATTGTGAGCTGAGAGATGCTTTGTGAATTTTCTGAAAGCGTTGTCCCTACTTCCTTTGTGAACGTCCCATATAAACGACGGTGGAATGGAAGTTATTGTAAATGGTTGTGCATTTTAAACAGGAATTCCAAATACTTCGTTATTCAGAAAAGATATGATTGAATTCGTTGGATTTTATTAGGTACAGATAGGGCGGTGGTATTTCCTAGACGAGTGCGGCCGTATAAGTGCAGCAAAAGATTTTATGCTATATAATACATATCTACGGACGTCTAAAGTTGTGACATAAAATAAAACAACAGAATCAGTCGTATTTAATTTAATCCTAATGAGAGAACTCACAAGAACATCACATCAGTGCTCGAGCACTTTGTCTCATCCTCTCTGCGAGACATTACACACATGGACAAAAAGAGAGAGAAACAGAATGTACACGATATTTCTGCTCTTTTTAAATAGAGAGAAGCAGAAGCATATTTACTAATTTACTAAAGATTTTCTGTTTGTTTAGACGTGATAATATCTGAAACTAATTTTTAGACTAAAAAAATATTTTGCATTGAGTTTCTCAATTAATGAGGTAGGTAATGATAGTGTAGTATACATTATAATTCTTAGCAAATTATAAAGAAAAACGCACGGCTTGTTGAGTAAAGCGTAAGGCGATGGGGCGCTCGGGGGGTCAACGACCTATGCCGGGCCACTGCCGGTCAATCACCACGCCGGATATTTGAAAATTTGGTTAAAAACAATGCCCCTAATTTTATGACATAAGTATTAATGACAAATCGAGTACAGAGTGTTCTTTAATGCCGTTAGTGACTCAATGATGAAAATGCCGTCATCATCTATATATCTGTATATGTAGGTCATCTACGTACATAATACAACATCCGTTTATTTAATCTATTCGATACCTAAATTAATATTTAACTTTCAATTATTTAATTATTTAACTTTCTATTACCTAATAGAAAGTTAAATACTGAGTGGTAAATCAATATTTATTTTTTTACGACTGGCGACTCGCCCGTCTCCCTGTACATATACATACATAACCAAGTACATTCTCCGTCTCCCCACGTGCGTGTCCATGTATGCAACACCCATTTCCCATCAATCCCCGCACATCGCGGGCGAGGCTAGAGCGCCATCTTGCGTCCCTCGATGGAGATCTCCACCGCCCTGCGCGAGCCGCTCTTCATGCGCTTCTGGTCCATGAACTTCTTCATCTGCTTCTCGTAGCGGGTCATCTTCTTTTTGCTCATCTGCAAAATAAATACAAAAAAAAAATTAAAGCATCGAATGAAATATACAAACAATAAATTTTACTTGTAAAAGCCTGGAGCAAGCAGTTCATTACCAGGGCGTGTTATCACTAAAATGATCACAATATTCTCTAAAAAATAAACATTTTTTTACTTTATTGACAGATAAATTTTAAATATTATTATTATGGTATTTTGTTGTAAAAGCGTAGAAGTCCCAGAAAAAAAATTACTTATCCTTATCAGTCCACATGCAGAATCAATAATACAAATAACAAACTGTAACAAGAGTGAGGAAAAAAGCAATCTTACATAGCAAAATGACTACACTACGAGGGCTGCACTGAAAGTTTTAAGAATGGAATATTTCCACTGTTCCTGTCATGTTAAAATCTTTTTAATTGAA
>JAOCPS010354075.1:0-12553 GCA_025505425.1 Graphium colonna | reverse complement strand
AATAAGAAAGGCGTGAGCGATATTGACTAATATGATCATATTTCCGAAGATTGAAAATAAATCTAATACAATTGTTGAAAAGTTTCAACAATAACAAAATATAGCAATATTATAAATAACATTCAGGATCTAAATAAACGTGCACAATAGCAAATTGAATCAAAATACTAACATGATGTTACTAGGTGCTGCTCAATTGTAAACTGTTGTTGCTACTTTTAAAAATCAGTTCAAACTCCTCCTCCAATATGTGCTGTTTGTATTTTTTTCTTACGCACTTAGAATTAATTCCAAATTCAATTCAAAATCAGAGTCATTATTGACTAGAGTTCCCAGCTCCATCTTATCATTTCTTATCCTCTTTTGAAAATCGTAACTGTGTTCCCACTTCTAAATATCTAATGTCTTTTCCCAAATTAATTTTTAATCAATTCAAATTTTTATCAATTATTTTATATCAACATTAAGACATACGCCGCAACATAAGGTACGACGCGTTATATATTTTTAATAATACACAAATTGCTTATATCCATTTTATGTTGAAAAGTTGTCAATATATTAATAATAATACATACATACATAATATATCGGATGGACTCAAACCGAGTTAAACGCTCTGGACCTAAAAGTCTGCACCATTATGAAGTCTTACAGGATGCATCATCCGAGGTTGTCAGTGATGAGACTGTACTTGACGCGGAAGCGTGGTGGAAGGGGCTTTTAAAGCGCCCTCACTACGCATGATCGCGAAGTGTGCAGTCTCCGTAATCACATCATGACGAAATTCGTTGAGGCATTCTGCGCAGACGTCATTTGCAGTGACAAAGGGCTGACCCCTCTATCCTTAGCCAACGAGCAATGGCAAGACCCGGCAATACAAAGCGTCTGCGACCGAGATACTGTATGGAAAGAGGAGCTCCATGGATGCTTCTACAAGGCTCTTCACGATCCCTTTATAGACACCACCACCTCTCTGAACTGGCTACGTTTCGGTGACCTATTTGGGGAAACCTAGGGTTTTGGATCTCTGTGCAATACAAGATCAGATTATTAAGACCAACAACTATAGGAGATACATCCTGAAGGTTGGCACCGCCGAAATTTATCAAGCCTGTCGCTATCTTGGGGAGTCGCTTCGGCATGTCTTCTCCGGTTGTTCGGCGCTTTCGTCGAGTATTTGCACAGGCACAACCTACTGGGCAGGATTATCCATCAGGAGCTCGCTCTAAAATACGGTCTCACGGAACGAAGATTGTCGTATTACAATTATTTGCTGGAAGCCGTGCTCGAAAATGACCGCGCCAGGCTCTATTAGGACCGGTCCATTATCACGGACAGGACGTCACTGGCGAACGAGCCTGATACCGTGTTGGTGGACTAGGCACAAACGAAGATATTTTTGGTCGACATAACAATCCCATAAAACCAAAACACAAAAGAAACGGAAATATGGGGTCTAAGGTCGACCGAAATTGTCCCTGTAGTCGGATCTGCGAACGAGTTAATCCCAGTCAGCCTCTCACAACATCTGAGATAGCTGGGACACCGCGGAGGTAAGCTTCTGGTTCAAATGCAGAAAACGTTTCCGTGTCCTTGATACCACCTGAATCGTCCGCCGGTTTCTTTCTCTTGCGCCCTAACCCTCGGCCGTTTGGTCTCCCCTACTGAGGGCTACCGTCTGGCTGGGCTATATACATTTATGTTATGCTTATTCGTATTGTATGTATTATATTATTTATTCGATATATATGAATAATATAATTATATAATCAATTGTGTATATTATAATATTCTTATTTATTTGTTTAGACGTCCAAGCCAGACGAGAAAAATTATAAAGATAAATAAAACAATTAAAATAAAGGAATTGGCGTAACATTTTACAATTGTTTGTGTGTGTGTAAGTGTGTAAGTGTGTAAGTGTGTAAGTGTATATTATTTGACTGTTTTTACCTATTTATCGCGTTATGTTTAGCAAATTTTCTTTATCTTGGTATGTTAGTCCCAGAAGAGCAATCCTAAGTATTTTTTATTTGTGTGACTGTTGTGAATATTATATTTAGACGCAAATTTTTTGTATACAAAAGGACCTAAAAATAGCGAAATCATTGGGCAAACTTTTTTGCTTAGTGCGGTTTGCGTGTTAATTTAAACATCAATTAGAAAATATTTAACTGGCTGTTATAATCCATTAAGTGGCAACAGGGGCAATTTTACTTTGACTTCGAAACTTTATTAAAGTGGCATCAAAGAGCAAGTGTTTATTGATTCTCAAAGAGCATCAGTAAACTGCATTTCATCAATCTACATTGCCAGTAACACAATTTTTAACAAAAAAAAACATATTAAACGATGTTCTATTGTTATTTTTAATATACTAGGTTGTTATATTGAATTTATTACTTTTATATTTATGTAGACGCTTAGAATTTCTTTATAGTAAAACATCAGTTTATTGATATTTAAATAGACTTCAATCAGTTACAACAATTTTTAAACCAAACAAATTTTGTATTTGCTTACTTGTACACAAATTCAATTTATCTTTTCGTTTTTCACTTTAAAACAGAGTTTTAACAAGCCAAGATAATAGGGTCGATGTTAAAAACCCTTTTACGTATATCGTAATAGTAGGAAAAAGAAAAGACAACTAATGTATTAAGCAGTGCAATTTTCATTAAAGTAACGCACCATTACGTAATATAAAAAAAAATTAAAAATTTAAATAAAACTTATGTTACATCAATCGTTTAAATACGCTGGACTATAATAAAACCTTGAACTCTGGGCTTATGTTATGGTAAGGTGGCAAGAATTTAAAAAATATATGCTTCTCCAAGTATTTTCAATTCAATTTCATGTAAACTACCGATGGAATTATATTGTAAGGACTTTATATAATTTTTTCCTTTTTGTTACAATTTCAGCGCTTCAAGATTTATAGTCTTAGTGCGCTCCGTCAGTTTTAAGTATTAGTACAGAACATTGCTGGATGCTATACACTCTTTGGAAATATACAAGACTTCAATTTTCATCTGTAAGAATGCCCAGCAAGAGCTAGTTTCGTACTAAAATCTTTATGCGAAAGCTTCTTTTAGAATACGTCGATGGCAAAATGGCTGAATTTATAGGAAAACATTTATAGCAATTCCGCGTTATATATTCCTATTTCGATGACTGTACAAATTCATAATAATACATTTAGGAGAAATTTATAGTTGTTCCAGTTTTAAAGAACGAAAGAATACTTTTAATGTGGGTCCTTCGTTGCCTTCATACTCTTAGATATGTGAAATGTAGATAAACTTAGCTCGAATATCTTCCATTTATGTTATAGTTAATATCTTCTTTTCAATTATAAACCGTATGCATACGATATCTCAAATATGAGACCAAAAGAAACAAAACAATAAATTGTTGAATTAATTAATAATTACATAGAAATTGTTTAGTGCTAAGTTTACTATGTTAAAAAAAAAATCAGGCATTATTTCTTGGATAATGTAACGTATTCCAAATTATATAGGATTGTTGGATAATGTACTATAATAACTTACATATATTTTATTCTGTTCACAACTAGCAGTTACAGAGATGAATATAGTATCTTCTGGTGACAATTGGTTTTGTATTTTTTAGCTAAATGAACTATGTTTACAGGTAATAGATAGCAAGTTATTAATATAATACAAATTGATATCTGTCCAAACAAATTCAAATTATAACAAAGATAGTCCATATTTAAAAATGCTGTCCTATCTGTTATTACACGAAATTCTAAAATTTTGTTTTTAAGATATTCCTTAACCATTAATCGAACTCCATATAAGCCAGCTGATATATTTTTGTAAAAATATATGTAATTATCATACTCTTCAGTTTTCTCTTCAGCTCTCCTCATGTCGCTTAAACCTATCATGTCCCAATTTACTTTTTCCAATGCTTTCCTAATTCTTATAAGGATTCCTTTGATTTAAGAGATTTTGTATCAAGTGTAGCTATGTTGATTTTGTTTTTATTTCTGTGTTTTTGCTCTTGGGATATGTGGTCTAACACCCCGTGGTGACCAACTGTATTCGGGATATGTTTATTCTTATTTTTTATTTTTTCTTTTATATTTAATCCGCTCACGATTCCGGTATCCAGTAATGCCTATGCCTTGTATTGTTGCAATATTTTTTTGTGATATTGATGATGATCAAACTCTTATGTAAGCGAAGCATCAGTTTCGTGTACCTTAGATGGGGCATTAATATTTTTACCGTCCGCAATGTAGGGTTGGACTTGTGTGTATTGAGATGAAATAGAAATTTCTCGTTTTCTTATTCGGCTTCCTATTTTTCTTTTACGATAGTTCTATTGTTTTTAATGAAAGCTTCAATTCCTTTTCCTTTTCTTGTTTTAATTGTAATCGCAGAATAGAAAAAAACGAAAATAAATTATACCTTACATTAAGTAATTATAAAGAATGTTTTATTTAAAATGTTTTCTTTTCGCAAGGGCCTACATCACAAATCCATAGGTGACCCAAAAAGGTTTGAGGTGTGAATCTTCGAGAATTTCGACATTATTCGAAGCATGTCAAATATCAATCCCTCAAGAAATAAGTACCGTGCGGCTATTTAATTATAGTAACTATGTATATACTGTGAAGTGACTAGATTATATGGATGTTCCTAAATAGTAATGTAAATTAATGGAGAGAGCCTAAAGCCACAAAATTATTTGTTTGAACTTTACCAATATGCCATTGACACAGCCGGAACCATAGGAAAAAATCTAAAAAATAACAATTTTTTTCTGGCCTTTTAAGCAGTTGGCACAGCAGGCATCTATTTGCATTTATGCAATATATCATGTCTTAGAAATTTTATTTCTTTGATATTGCTGGATTCTTCACGTTTTGTTCCTTCAACGTAGAGCACGTAGTAGATTAGTACTTAAAATTGCTATTAGACAAGTTTTAAAATCATCATCATCATCAATTACAAAAACCGACTTCAAACGCATTCAAAGCGTATTTTCAAAATATATCTTCTCCGTTATTTTGCTTTCAAAAACAAACTAGTAATTCAATTCTTATAAAAATTTTGGAGGACCATTTTGGAAACATATCAGATAAAGCACGAAAATTCATAAACTGCTCAAATTGGCTGACTAAATTTTGTTAATTGGATTTAAAAAACAAACTAGAAAACCGATTTACAAAAAAAATAGGGATCGTTTCGAAATTGTCCGTCCGCCAAGGCGTCGGACGAGCGAGTACTCGTTAAAATTTTGAAAGAAGTGAGAGCCTTTCTTGTTTTCTGAAGTTGGTTAAAAATTTTGAAGTTCTTCAGTGGCAGCATCGGTGTTTTAACTTAGGGTCGCTGGAATAACGAACGAAAAACGCGAATGAAAAGCGAGCACCCGAACACTGAGTTAACACAATATTTTGGTGTCAATTTAAAAAAATATATATAATGTTTCTTATGTAGCTTATGTCACAGCCTTTCAAATATACAAACCATAAGTTAATCATGATTTGTATACAGAAAAGTTTGTCGAAAACATTAATAGGATAGAGTGACTGGTGAGTTCTTACGGTTATTACTTACACACTTATCTTAAGTGAGAACATTCCGTGCTTGGTTGACATTGTCAGTATGTAAAAACACTAGGAGCATAAATTTTAACCAAATTTTTAAATAAATTGAACCAAATTTCACGTCTGTCTAGTAGTTTCAGAGTTTATATGCTTTGAGAGACGAATCATCAGACTGAGTATTCCTATTTGAAAAAAAATAAATTGTCTACAAATTTAAGAAGTGGTAAAGCATACATATCATATGCCATAGCACCCTGCACTCCTACAGTCGTACACGGGTACGACTGTAGAAGTGCAGGGATAAGTACCATTGCTCTAATGATAATGAAAGTAAATGGCATAAAATAAATTTGCATGATTTTCTGGGATGCTCATTCTTTCCGTGTTCTTTTTCCACTTCTTTCTCGTCCGTTATATGTCTCCGACCCGTCATATTCAAAATACCTATTTTGTTTTTATTTCCCAGACTTTACACTTTAGCGTATTTAATCAACTTTGCCAGCATTTCTGGACTCGAAAGAGCAAGGAGTACATTGCAGAACTGCAAAACAAAACAAAACTGTTATCTAGACAAAACTAATTGTAGTTGGACACCCTAGTTGTGGTAAAGGATGATCAGCTCCTGCCCATCCTCCATTTGTCGCAGTACACCCATATAGTGAAGTAATTTGAAGGGCCTTTGACACGTTTTGACTGCTACCTGTCTCTTCAAATTCTGGTTAAAAACGCAGGATAGTTTTTAACACCCGGGGCTTATTCAATATGGCTACACATTTAATAGCGTACGTTTCACACACCATTGCTACTTTTTTTTCAACAAGGAGACGTTCACTTTCTAGTTGTCAAATAATTAAAATCACGCATTCTCACTAATATATTTTATTTTGAGTTCTTTCATTCCTTTCTACGTTTCACCATGATATAACTAATGTTGATTGTATAAAATTTTATGATAGGCTACACGTATTTGTAGCCCTTTGACTATTTAATAATCATAAAAAAATATTTTATACGTCGTTACATTTGGGTTATTCAACGACAGTCAAGTCATTTTCATTGCTAGCGACAATTTCCTTTTTGTCGACATGAAGATTAGACTTAAAGCTTTAGTACAATAATTTTATCAAACCATCTTAAGACTACGTTTCCGTGATGAATGTTATTTGTACAAATAAATTGAAATCAGTTTGTCAGCGTAATTCCTGGAAGTTGAAGTTAATATATTTATTTATAAGCTTCCTCGTTTATTCTTCTTTAAGACGAATGAACTACGAGTATTTATAACTGTCGACAGTTGCAATTTTCCTTATTCTTGTGTCAAAAATATTACGTAATTGCAATTAATTTTGAAATAATCAATATTTACTCTTTAAATAAGGTAATTTGTGAGAAGTATTACCAGACCATTTAACTACAAATTATGTATATTTATTTATTAACTACAAGCATTGAATCTTTCTAAAAGTATACATGTATACATTCACACGCACACACACACACGTGTGTGTGTGTGTATTATAGATTATATATTAAAAAAAGGAACGAAAGTATGTGTGTTACCACATAATGTATTATTTCTTATGTGACGCTATATCAATCTGCATAAAACATATGTTTCAGGAGTCAAGACAATCTTTTATTGGACATAAACACGATCATTTAGATGTTCTCTGCGTTATCTAAAACGATTTCAGCTAAATAAGAGACATGTTTATATGTCATAAGAACGATTCGGGGATTTTCCCCTCTTTACGTTAAGATAATATCAGTGCCGTTAAAGATAAGAGCTTCGTTTAAAAGCGATATGCAGTTTCATCTCGACGACCACGTGTACATTAACAAGGGAAGTATCAGCGTAATTTTCTAGGTGAAAAAGTAAAATGCTAGGAATGTTGAAATTTCTCTATAGTTGTTCAGATTTCTGTCTTTAAACTTATTATTATTTAACAATTCCTATTGTTTTATTCTATTCTATACATTCCCTAGGTAATAATAATGCAGGTTCGGTTACTTAAGCAAAATGGTATATCTATGCAAGTAAGTGTGCTACCGAGCCTTGGCTACTGATGTATCAAGCGATGTATATGCTATTTTTAATGAACTAAAATCTTTGCACATTTTTAAACATACGAGAATATTTTCTTACTTTGTTATGAGTGTTAACTATAGATCTTAATTCAATAAGGAAGAAAACTGTGGTTTGATATCAAATAATAATCAAAACGACTAAATAACAGAAAATTTCTTAACGAAGACTCGCGAGTCCGTTTTAAGAAAGTTTATATTTTCGAAAATATATTTCATATGACATGTGTGTGAAAGCCCAAAAAGTTTTTCATGTTTGCTATGAAGAACGCTTCTTCTTCTTCTATAACGTCTCTGGCACAAGTTATCCGACGTAGCTTTTCGTTATTTGATAACGAAAGAATGACATAATATTATATCCTCAGATAACAGAATAATTCAGATGGAGTGCTGTCAAACAAAATTGTCAAAGAGATAGATGCATACATTTACACATGTGTGTTTGAACAACTTGTAAAACGAATACTCCAATGTGTGTGTGTAAAAATTGCAACATTTTTTTTATTTGCGACTGCAGGAAAATTGTTTATGTAATAATTAAATGAATTCATACATTAATATACTAAATTAAATGAATTTATATTAATAAATTAACCCATAAAAAAGTAATAAATCATAATATCTAGATTAAAGAAAATATTGTTATGAAAAACATTAATACGCTAAAACTAAAAATTCTTAATTTTTATATTAAACGAATACTGCACTAGAAATAGTTCATGTTAAATTATAAAAACTTTTAACGAACTTGTTATTATGCTGTAATGATGCCGTCGTATATAGTAACCAGCGCAATACTTTATGTTAACAAATAGTTAAAGAGGCATTTGGCCATGAGAATATTTTTATTTTATCGAAATATAAATATAATGACGCGCTATAAGCTTATAAGAAATTTTTTATCAGAAAACAAAAATAACATTTCACTGCTTAACAAATTAAGACATTTGTTAAGCAGTAAAATGTTGTACTTATTTTATTTAATTACAATTTCTATTAAGATATATGACTAAAACCATCTTCGAAACTCAAAGCGTAGGCACTATTCATTTTAATGTACATAAATTTTACTAAGTCTAGATTGTCGTTTTCCGACCTCATTTTACATTTGAATATTTTTGTGCAAATTTTTATGTTGTTTTGCCTAGCAACCTTTTCGTGCCATAACTTTAGACATACATATATGAAAATAAAGAGTAATATTTAAAATAGTTCAGTTAAAAACACTTATCGGGGATATTCTGTGTACTTCTTTTAGCATTTCAGAACGGTTTTTGCAAGATTTAGTCACTATTGTTGGCATTATTTAAAAAAAATAACTTGACAAACAAGTGAATTTTTGTCCGCTCAAAGCTCTATTTCGTATTAATTCAAGGTTCTATTTATCTATTGAAAGTCTAGTTATCGCGCGCGTGTCAATATTCTATAATTGCGCTATATCCGGATTATTCTTTAATCAAAGCATTTATAAATTATCAAAGTTAAACAGAATTTATCCCAGTACTATTACGTTTGAATTTAATCTAAAATGCTAATCGTCAAAAATGATCATCATTTACGCCGACCATGGTCACGAAAATGGCTTAGGATATGGTTGGTATTATTTATCCGAATTA
Organism: Graphium colonna; assembly: GCA_025505425.1. Lineage (NCBI taxonomy): Eukaryota > Metazoa > Arthropoda > Insecta > Lepidoptera > Papilionidae > Graphium > Graphium colonna. The sequence goes on along the minus strand of JAOCPS010354075.1, from coordinate 3,262 downwards.
CCATTTATTGTATTACTGAAATTTAACTCCACCTATGCAGTAACTTTTGACGTAGACAAAAGACTTTTGTATTTCGTCGATAAGTGTTCATGATATATGCATTTTTACCAACTTACGAAGTAATAGCAACTATACAGTATCTGAATATTTATGTTTGTATAAGGTGGAGTAAATGTCTTTTTGCATATAGTATGAATGAACTTGTAATAAAATCTCTTTGGCTATGCTTTTTGTATCTGGTTTTGGTATTATTAAAAGTTAGAATTTTATAGACTATAATTCCTATATATTCATTTGTTTTTCTTACTGCCAAAATGAAAAGTTTACTTTAAAAGAAAACAAAGAATGCAATGCGACCCAAAAAAAAAAATTCGATGTTTATAAACCCAGAGCAGCATCTGTGAAAAAAACACCAATTTGATGTCGTCAAAGTTGTACGACGTTCCGGTAGCCCTTTTACGGATAAAATTGATGTAATTTTTGAAAACATGGAGCAGGATCGGCATATCAGTATTTACCACGTAGTTTAAGAAATGTGAATGGTCAAACAGGTTTGACGCATTTGAAAGAGTACACGAAAAGATGCAATATCTACGTGCCTCATGAGCTCACTAAAATAAATTTAATGAACCGTGTACTCGTTTGTGATTCTTTATAACGACGTAATGACACTGAGTTTTTAAAGAAGCTGATAACTGACGAAGAAAAGTGCATCACGTGCGACAAGAATTTGTGAAAAAGGTCGTAGTCAAAGGCCGGTCAGGCTTCATATACTCTGGTGAAAACCGGGTTTACTCGCAACAACGGGATGCTGTCTGTGCGTTGCGATTGGAAGAGCATTATCCATTATAAGCTATTAGGTTATAGGAAGAAGTTGAGAGAAAGCGCCCGGAATGTATCACATATGTGATATTGGATGTGCTTTTTTATCATGATAGTGATGAGTGTGATCATGATAACTTACACATCTCTCTCAATAAGAAAATTTGGCTTACAGGTGTAAAGTAACAACCTCATTTACTGTGAACTCTGAAATTTTGTTTATTTGTAATTACACCCATGATAGATTACTATGCGAAAAATCTTTGTAATTAATTTTTAATCAAAATATATTAATTAATATTTTAGTACAGCATTTTGCGGGAAACCCCAGGCGTTCTTATGGTTAACATGTGTAGTATGTATTAAATATCCATATACCTTAATATATGTAATTTAAGATGAAATAGTCCAGAGCTATTTATGGACCCATTGTGAATATTGCATACTTAAAAATTATAAATTTGCCACATATTTATAAATATTTTTTCTCAAGTATGTTTTCTAAAAAAGCAAGAGAATTTGTTTTTTATTATTTACATATATGAGCAACTATTTCACACGTACAGTGAGAAAGGATGGTTATGATATATCCGGTGATTTAATTGATATGCTAATATGAGCCGACAACATAGATAACGATTCTTGCATCTTAAATCAATTACAAAACTTAATGCGTGAGACATTAATCCCCTGGATCGTGATATCGTACTCACTATACGGAGTTATATGGAATCTTCTTACAGTTAATTGTATTTGTCGTATTATCAAAGGGTTTGGATTAAGCCTTTATTCAAAATAGGTTTTTTAAGGACAAAGGTAGATGCAAAAGAGATCATATTGTGTGCATCACAAATTTGGCTAATAAAGCCTGTACAAGCATTACTGTTGCCAACCATAATGACAGTTGGCAACAGAAATAATTGTAGTAAATTTACGTTTATTTATATAATTTATGGATTCAATGATTAATGCGGTCAATCTGATATGACCTGTGCCCCTATGCAAACTTACAATATCCGAAGATTAATGGGTAAGTTACCAGCCTTGGATTGTGCATATAATAGGATAAGTAAGGGTGATGGGTTGCATGCTAGAAAAAAGCCTGTATTTTATTTTATGCTAACTTTTTGTGTAGAGTGGTGACCCTTGTCTGGAAGAGCGGCCCCTGAAAATCCAGCAATAGCTAATTAGCTATTAAATGTAATAAACTCAACCACCTGGCTAATATCCTATCTTAAATTTTCCAACAAGTGTCTAAATTCTAACGATCTGTTGTCAATATTTTCCTTGCAAAAACACTTTTTCATTTTATAAAATGCATATTTTCGTAGGCGCTGAGTAAACCGGAGCTTATCAGATACACTCTTTATAAATTTCTTTTTATCTTGTTCGTAAACAATTATTTATTTTTTTATTAACCAATGTATGACAGACAAACCTCGACCACACCTCTTGTCTCCTTCGAGGTAATTGGCACCCGAACAACAGATGCGATTTCCCACATGGGCTTTGAGTATCTTCTTGAATAAGCAGCTAAGGTCATGAGACCCAGAAGAGTCACTGAAAACTAGCAAGAAGCGTCCTAGTCTTTGCTTAGACAAACACTCCATCTTATATATACTTTCAGCTGTTTGGTTGCCGAGGACCCAGCGACCGAAACTTGGATGTATATAAATGAACCTAATTTTTATTATTTTAATCCATTTGCAACTATATTTTACGAACGTTTAAAGAGGATGGTAATGATATATCAGAGATTTAGTTTACCTGCTTATTTGTTGCGAGAGCATAGTTAATGATTCGTGCAACCAATTGACAAACACAAACTAATTAGCAAACTTAATGCATGTGACTTGTAATATAGAGCTAAATGGGACATTAAATAGTAAGTTTAATAAGATTAAATGGCACGGAATATTTAGTACAAGCTCTTATTCAAGATAGGCTTAATATTTACGAATGTAGGACTAAAACAGAATTAATGCGTGGGCCAAACAAACATTGATACGCCTCGTAATGCCTGCATCGATTATTAGGCCAGTCAAATCGTACAAAGTATTGACCTGAATAGTGAAATATGATATAAAGCTATATTTTTGGTGCATAATTATGGCGCTTTTGGGAAGTGTAAAACTGTATTCAGTAAGCAAAAGGCTTAATTATAAAAAGAAATCCCTATGGTTTTTGACTTGAATAAGAAAATTAAAAAAAAATTCAGCTTAAGTCTTATAGTCTGTATGAATAAAAACTCATAGAATGCAAAATCTTAAAATACGTCTATAACTTTTAAATTAATAAAATTAAAAATCTGTTTGTTTCGTGTAATTGATTAAATCACACTCTTTTTCAAAATTATAAATACAATTCTATAAGACCGTATAATTAGCAATATTCCGCGAAAAAATCCCCTAACAACCTGCAAGCAAATATGTGAGCGCAC
>JAOCPS010353965.1:0-12555 GCA_025505425.1 Graphium colonna | reverse complement strand
TAGTAATTTACAGCAAAAAAATTAAGCATATAAACAAAATAATTAATGGAGTAAACTCCGATTTATATGTATTGCCATAGACAGGCATACATATTTATATATCAAGCCTATAAAATCCCTTTTTTGCACTATACGTGTATATTTATGTTTCTGTATAATAGAATTACTAACCTATATTTTCTAGTATCTCATGCCCTTTTTAGTATTTTTGATTTCATTCTATGTATCCGTACAAAAATATTTGCTGGTATAAAAACATTTATCTTATATATCATCGTTAGCTGCATGACGCCGTGAACCTCAGTCATTCTCAAGGTTTTGTCATTTGCTCCACAAATATAGAATTACTTGCGGAAATGTGCAACTGTTTCATTCAATTAAACCGAATTAAGGCATCACATTAAAGTTTTAATGCTTACAACACAATGAGGAATTAAGAAATTCTTGTTTTTCAAACTGGAAAATTATGGCGCATTAAAACCTTTTTTGTGTGGATAACTGTATGTCTTTCTCAATATATCACGGAGCATATAGCCACATTTTTAAAATATCTGATAGTCATAAATAAAGTAAACAATTATTTCATTAAAGAAAATGGTAACTGAAAGCATACTATATTTTTTTAATTTATTATCTTCTATCTACTTTAACAATACGTGAATTATTATTAGTAAATAATATAATATGACACATCGAACTCGCGATAAAACATTTAAACTAAAATACAAACAGAGCCCAAAATAGAACCCTGCAGAACACCGATTTTCAAGCAGATCCAGATCTACCTACATTACACATAAGGACTTTATGGATCTTAGTACAGAAATAAGAGGCAATAAAATCAAAAGCTATACTATAGATACCTTAATGAAACATTTACAGATGATACTATTGTGTTATATGCATTCAAAGGCATTTGACAAATTGTAGAACAGTGTGGATCTTGTGATTTTTGTCTAACGTTACAACTATTTTGAGAATTTCCACGTTTGTAAAGAAATAAAAATAATATAAAATTCAAAACTTTGATAATGTGATCGTAATTTAACTAGGTCTATATTATTTTTGTCATTATTTTTAAACGGTAGTGCCTCCGTCTTGCTTTATTTTTCATAAGATCGGGGAACGTTCCCGAATCTAAATATTTATTAATTATTCCATCTAGTTGCGACGCAATATATGGTTTTATTCTGTTAATAAATTTTAAAGACATACCCCATAAGTCACAATTATGTTTATTATTAACAATTTCAAATTATTTTTATTAAATAATTTACAGATACACATTCGTACATGAAACAAAATTCACTGTAGCTGCTATAATTTTTAAAAATAATATCGTAACCAGATTTGTTTGATATTAAAGTGATTCTTATTAAAGTATATATGTAGTTTGCACACTACATATGAGCGAGAGATGTTATTTAATTTATTATTAAATGATAGAAGGAATAATAGATTTGTCATAATAATTTTTGTAAGTATTCTAAGCGTAGTCAGGACGAAACTGATAGTTTTGGATGGCCTAACGACTATAAAAATCGGTATTTTAATGAGGATTGCATGAAAAAATATTCTTGTTAGTAAAATAAATAAAAAAATGTCATTAAATCCATGTTTCACAATTATCAAAAGAATTTATCCTCTGCTCTGGTCTCAGGTCATCCAGTGACACCTCGTCGTATGGATATAAGAATGTAGTTATAGCATTCTTTATGAAGTGCCATGCAACGCAAGGCTAAAGACAGTTATTTATGATATTAATTATAAAAATTGCTTGTAATTAAGATATCTTTTATAAAGTACATTTTACGACGACAAAATTTGCATTGCCTTAAATTTTTGTCCGTAATCATGTGACCTGTGGATATTTGTCGTTACATATGGCGGATATCCGTCCTGTCAGGCTATGCGAGTGAAGGAAGAGTGACCCTGTGTCTATGTTTACTGTTATGCACCATAATTTATCTCGGGTAGTTGTCTGATCTTCTGTAAATTGACCGTTGCTACGCCAATATATTTTTTTTTTATAGAAAGGAAGACAAACGAGACGATGGTCCTCCTGGTGGTAAGTGATCCCGTCGTCCACGCGTGGGATCCAGAGAGTTACTAGTGCATTTTCAACCTGGGAAATTAGATAGAATAGATTTATTGGATAGGGTAGGGTTGGAATTAAGGATTTGGAGGGAAACGGACTGGGAAAAGAAAAGGGTAAACATAATCATCTGGATTTCTCAAAAGTCATGCATATTTTATTTTATGCCGACTGTATGAAAAACGGTGATGATCCAAGCGAGCGCGGATGTGGAAGTGCAGCAAAGGCTGTGAAAAGATGTTACGTTAAATTGTTGTATCAATTACTGCATGGGATGTGAGTTCTATTTGATGTCCATTTTCTTGACCATTTTTTTACATTACATTTTTCACCTTGGAATATATTTGTCTATAGACTTTATTGTAGTAATACTGGATAACGGTATAGAATTATTGTTCAATATCTTCAGATAAAACTTTTTTAGGATCCTTTAAATAGTAAAATTACAATTATTGAATATTTTTGACATGAATGCGTTACCAACAAACTCATTTTATCGTGATAATTTAAAAATCAATCATCTGGAATATTTTTACCCACATATAGAATTTCTTTAATTTTGATGGTAAATGACGTGGTATCATCTCCAGTGGTAAGATTTTAGTACAATATCGATTCTTCGGAACCGGTTAAGTTCGTAACGGGTACCGACCAGTAAAAAGACGAATATAAGATGCCGACGTATCATGCCAGCCTATATGGTGTCAACCCAAAAAGTGCCATTCGTAAACAACAAACGCGTTCAGTCAGTGGAGAAAAAATCGACTCGGCAATTAGCTTGGCGGTGCTCACTGGACGAGCCTCACATGTTTGCCCGAAGAAGTTCCGTATACCTGAAAAAAAAATTAAATCTTAAATATAGTTGTACAACTTTTAAATTTATAGTCAAATAAAAATAAATACAAAAAGATTTCTTTTACTTTTTAATTTATTTCAAGAATTTTGGGTTTGGCGATTTGAACGAGACTGCTTTTTTGTCTTCTTATGTTGAAATTATTTTATATATTTTTAATAATAGATATTGTATATCATTTTTAAAATCTTGTGTATCTTGTAAAACGAGCAAAGCTCAGCTGATGATAAGATGAATACTTGCTCGTTTGCAATATTCTTTGTAAAAAAATAATACGAACAAGCTGGTGTCCAAGAAATAATTTATGGAGTACTAAAACTAAAAGAATGAAAATCTGAAAAACGTCTAAGTAAAACGTTAATCGAGTTTTAAATATTTAAACATCGAATTAAAAAAGAACGTAGGTTTTTTATATCGAATAACCTATCAAAATTATATTTTTTTCATAATTTTTTTGGTTTCCATTTTAGAATGTCCAAATTTAAGAGTACTACTATTGCATTCCTAGCTAGAAGCAGAATAAAAAAAACATAGATCGCAATTGAAAGCGCGAAAGATCTCAATCTGGACATCAATTAAACGCGTTGCCGCGTCCGCCCCAGGCGCCTGCGCCTTCGTGACTACTGGCCCGATGTCTAATAGCGGCACGAACTCGTGGGAACAGCTACCGGATACTGAGAACGAAAGACGAGCATGTGCCGAAATAGTAAAAAGGATTGATAGCCTTTTTTGTGGGGAAATTCATAATGAATACCTGAACGATGTCAAGGTTATGTCACACTCGCACCGACCAAAACCCTACGGTGGTCACCATCAGCTCTTAAGGAGAGCTACGGTATCTCCATTCAGAATACAATCGCAGTCCCTCCTTCACATGGTGAATGATTAAATGACCGATAGATTGAAACGCGACCAAAGCAAGAGCTTGCTCTAGAAGAAGACAAACGGTACTTGCTTATTACGAATTTTTCAAATTTAATTCTTCTTCTTCTGTTTAGCGTTAGTCCCGTCTTATGACGAGGTCCACTATACTTTGACGGTTTTGCAATTACTTTTTTTATTATACATAAGATTCAATAATCTGTCGTGGTAATAATATATTACTCTAATCTGTCTAAGAAATAAAATAGTGCACACTTGCAAGTACAGTTGGACTTTTTGTTCTTTAATTCTCATAGTTTTATATGACAGGTGGTTGATATGATCAGATAAGATGAACCGACGTTGACCGCTTCGCTTTACAATATATGGTTTTTCTAAGTATTCAGGTTATCGGGTGATTTGTTACTATAATCCATTTAAATAAAAAAAGACGAAGATTTTGTCCCTCTGCGGAATTCGAATTGGCGACAGTGACAACCTTCGTGGTATAGTGGTCAACCACTATACCAGGAATGCAGTTTAAGTTAAAATTATTAAGATCAAAATCATATTAATGGAGAGTTACTGTTTATTTCAAGTTCCACGTGTTTAAATTTAACTATCCCGAATGAAATATATCTACTCTTAAATTAAAATTTTAAGGCCTATAATATGGTGGTAGAATAATTAAGATAATTATTCTACCACCAACCAACCAACTATGTACTTTACTATTTATTTCAGAAACTACTCTTCAAACCCAATTAATTTTCACTTTCTTTTGTGTACAGCCATAACCATTTTGAATTTTTATTATTCTTCATTTTAGGCACTTTTAATATCGTAATTGTTAACATACGAACTCAATCAAAAGAATGAAAATCAATATACCCTTCCAAAATATGGTGTATCGTGTATAAAAGTATCAGTTTTCTATTTGTTTATTTAATAAACAACTATAATAAACTTCCTTGGTAGAAATAATCACATAACTGGCACGAAACAACGGTCGGCAAAAAAACAAAACGCCGAGCGTGAAGCGAAACGCAGGCAATTACAGGAGCGCGACACCATTCAAATCGTATGTAAAATACGGGGACGGGAGCTAATCCGAGAGGCTCATTTGAATTTAACAGTGGCCATGTCTAAATATGCGCATGCAATGGAGGTGTGACGATGCTATCGCCTCGCACGATTTATGAACCGTCATAGACGCTACGTGACGTTCTATGGTCTTATTATATTAAGGTCACATGGAGGTCATCTGAATGTGGTTATTATGAGGTATTATGAATAACTAGCCTATGCCTGCGACTTTGTTTGTGTTCGTGAATCCTTAAATAACATAGTAGTTCACAATACTCGGATTGCCAGTCCGTGAATATATTGCATTACATTTGTATTTATTTGTATCCTCGACACCTATCAGGAACCAATTCTTTTTCTAATGTCAATTGATTTTTCATTGCTTGACAACACTCAGCGTTCAAGTAACAACACTTGCTTATTGATAGTCAAAACTACTACCCTCTTTATATTTTTTTCCTTTGTCTTAACAAAAAGTAATCTCTTTTATTATATTCATTTATTACTTCTCCAGATTCTATACTGATATAAATTTATTTTTTACATAAAGGATTATGTGTACGTTTAATGGTATTTATTAAATTGGGTAATATATATAAATGTATATATTATTTCATGGAAATAGAATTGGGTTATGTAAATATTTATAATTTCATGTTTATTGGTTAATAAGTTGAATAAACAAACAAACTCACATTTATGGCTTCATTTAGGACGTGGATATTCGCCAGCATTTCATCAGCTCGTTATATGCTTCTGTAGATGATTGGATACATGTCAAGTTGGGTTTATCTCCGTTAATAGATGTGTCAATATTGATTGTAATATTTAAAAAGAATTACATAAAAATGGTATAATATTTTTGCTTATAAATTACTAATGATGTTCGCTGAATTATGTTAAAAGATTATTAAACGCTTTTACTGCTTATATTCATATGAAAAAAGTTGTGTTTAAACTTTGTCTTTTTAATTGGGCAGTAGATCCGTAATAATCGTCTGGGGTGTTTTTAAAGATAAAATAGAAGATATGACACACACTTAAAATATGTTTTGTTTTTGGAAAGGCAGACAAACGAGCAGACGGTTCGCCTGATGGTAAGCGATACCGTCGCAAATAGACAAATTCAACATCCGGAGAGTTGCGAGTGCATTGTCAACCTGGGAGATCGGATATAATAGGTTTATTTCATAGGATGGGTTCGAGATTAAGTATTTGGAGAAGATAGGAATAGGAAAAGAAAAGGGTAGACATGCCCATCCGGCATCCCCTATTATTTTATACCAACTTTTTAAAGGGCGGTGGTACTTCCCCGGGTGAACACGGACGCAAAGTGCATCAAAAGCTGTGAAAGTTTGTTATACTCTGCCACCTCTAGCTATCTATGTTATTCACAAGCTCATCGTAAAGCCGTGCAACCTTATCAGATATTTTTCCACCATCAACAAGGGAACCGAGTCGCAGCATGATTATACACACCGATATTTGTTTTTTTTTATTTATATATTCCAAAACTTAAATTCTAGTTACAATTTTTGTTTACTTAAGGCCAAAAAACCTTAAAGAGGCTTGTGTAGGCCTCGCACGTTCTCAGAAACTTGATTCTTTATCACTGTATTTTTAAGGGCAGTATTATATTTTTCAAATTGTTCATTCATACAAATTGATTGGAAAAAATTAACCGGATTTTATTAAAGCTCTAAAAAGTTAATAAAATAGTCAAAATCGAACTCAAAATTACAATAAGACTTCAAAAGCTTTTGAAGTGTACTTTCGAGATATATTCATTCCGTTATTTTGATTTAAAAAAACGAACAACTGAAATGCTAGAATATACCTAAAACAAAGAACCATCCCTTTTATTAAGTCGATTAAAAAATCTGATAGATTTTAAACGTTAAATGAAACATTGTAGCAGTCATCATTGAGCTCCATGAAAAGTAACATGAAGCTCTGGGCAGGATATGATCTTTCAAATATATTAAAAGGTTATATACATAATACGTATTATAAGTACAAAAAAATATTTATAAACATACATATTTAAAAAGAGACTGATCCCGCTGAGTTCTTTACGCCGGTTTTTCTCAGTTCAGTGGCTTTACTTAAGCAAGTGTATACGCTTTCAATAAGCAAGTGTATACACTTAAACACTGAATAAAGATTTTTCATTTCATATGAACCCATGATATACGTGCCCATCGCCATACATCAGAGACATGCGGACTTGGAATATCCCTCCAAGGAAGCCCAATAAACATTTGTCAGGCCGGCGGTTCCTGTCCAAGCTACAACACAGAGCAAGTGTTGCGGTTGGTCTAGCACTAACAATTAATTCTCGAGTGAGACATCTGGGCGTGTTGGCGTGCCTACAGGCAATTCCCGATGGTACACGGCGCGGCGCTTTATAGGATAGCCTGGGAAAGCCTGAATTGGGAACAGCCAGTTGTGACAGTCGCGAGGCTAAAGATAAAAATAATACCTTTTATTATACATATATGTTATATATTGAAGTAACATGCATATATGGAGAATTAAACTCCATTAATCCAGCCACGCTTCGCCGAAATAAAATAGTAATAGACGGATAGACAGATAGTAGCGATAGTGTATTTCTCACATTAAAGTTATAACAGTCTTTTGACTAAAACGAAACTCATAAACTAAATGTGGGCGAGGGTGGCCTTATAAACGATCTCTTCCAAGCAATTCTGTAGAAATTATTATATATTTTTTTATAATTTTGTATTGTCAAATTTGCAGCTACTGTATAACTGAATTCTATAGTTTGTAATGAAAGGGGGGAATTTAATTTAATTTTCTCATATACAAACACCCAGATAAAAAGAATTCTGTTGGTCATACAAATAATTGTTCCGGGGATCGAACCAATGAGCCGGCAATACACAAGCACCTTATTCACTGCGCCAACTATTCATGTGTCTATTTTGACCTTGACATGGATCTCTTTAATATGTCATCTTGCACTTATAAATGTTTTTAAAGGAATTAAGGAACAGTTTTTCGATATAATACCACCCAATTTGATGTTTCATACTCTATTCACTAAGTTACAAGTTATTTGTATCGGTAGGCTCAGTAATTAAGTTAAACAATCATTTGACCATTGCTTTTTATATACATGACTCTTTCTCTTTGTCGTTTGGAACCTTTGTGGCTGTGTGTGTGAAATATTTCTTAAAAAAAATAAGTGGGGTAAAGAGTAAATCATAACAAACAGTGGTATTTTACTTTTTCCTGGTTGATTTTTATATCTAGGATGTATTCAATAGTAATTTAAATGTGTCTGTCTCTATATGTAATATTTCAATTTCAGCAATACCAAAACTGTTACGACCCGGATTTGACTTCTACCCTCGTTTTAACAAGTAAAGCGGACTTAACGACGTCGTCACGATGCACATAAAATGATATACGACCCGCTTAACGACTTGATTGCACGTTCCGAAATAAAAGATCGACAGGAGTGACGCATATGTGTACACATATAAATAAAAGCAACGCAAGAAAAGGATCAAGAAAGTATGACAGGTGTGGTCGGACGCAGTATTAAAGACTCGGGACAATGTAAAAGTCGTTACCACGATGCAGCGAAGACTTTACGATGCACCAGAGTTAATAAAGATAAGATTGTAACGGCGATGTTGGCTAAACGTTTATGATGGATATTATTGTAAACGCTCCTCGGTTATGGCGGAGGCGTATAAAAAAATTAAATCACGCCATTCAAGTCAAGTGCCGATTCGGTAAACTGCACCCAGCAGTTAGCAACCTACAATATGCGATGCGCTTAAAAGAGTTTTGTTTTATTCAAATTATGGCACTTTTGTCATTTACTTTATCTTATTTGTTTTTATAAAAGTTTGACCGAAGATTTTAGTAAAGCAATGCTTTAGAAATATATACAGAAGAATATAATTATTTTAGTTTTAGTAAAAGTAATTGGTCTACAGGTAACAGAGTATAAATTTTGGCGTATAACTCTAGCTATCTGGCTGAGAAATGATATTGACCGCTTGATCGGAGAGGTGACACTGTCCAAAAGAAAAAGCCAATGTAAAATAAAGTATGCCTGGTATATGAGGTAGATAGCCATTACTACTTTAAAGTAAAGTAAAGCCTATTTTTTTTATTATCCCACTTTTGGACTAAAGTCTCCGCCAGGACGAGGGTATAGGGCATAGTCCATAACGCGGATAAGCTGACTTCACGGTTCAATTAAAAATATTATTTCTTACATATGCAGGTTTCCTCACGATGTTTTCCTTTATCGTCAGAGCAGGTAGTAAATCAACACTTAAAATTGCAATTACAAAATTAGTAATTTCATTGGTGCCAGCGCCGGATATCGAACTCAGGTTCACTTCCAGTAAAAAGAATTTAAGACTAGCGCTCGGACACTGAGCTACCACACCTTATACTTTTCGAACTCCTTTCCGGATTGTATCCCAAATAAATTCGTTCTACCCAACTAATTAGTAGCTTCAAAACCCAGAGCTAGCAACATACTTGGAGTATTTTTAAACTTGTAGATGCCTATGAGTAATGACTGCATTTAGAATCATCGTAAAAGGTAAACTGTCTGCCAATTTTTTTTTTCATATATACTATTCACAAGTTCATTAGTCAAGCCGGCCAAGCAGTTTCAAATGGGTAAGATATAATAAAACTACAGTAAAATTATAGTCTTCCTCTCACCTGGCATCTAAGAAACAAAAATGGGCTGATCATCCTTTTGTTTTCCTCTTTTTATATTTCTCATTTTTCTTAGAGATTGGCTGGAATTTTAAACATATTGTTATCGTTATTATTATAATTTATTATCTTTTTAAATACTGACAAGGAACAATACGCTTTCATTTTTATGCCACACGCCATTGTCATCACTCATATCATCTTATAATTTATTCATAGATTCTGTGGTTTAACTCCATAACTTTTAAATACTTTGTTTATACCGCGCAGTTAATTGGTCCTTTATAAGTTACCCAACGTGATCGTATTTAATTTTGAGTCAACTTAATAAGAATTAACATGTTAACAATCTTTATATTTTGATTTTATTTGATTAAGTAAAACCTGAGGAATTTATCCACATCTTCATTTTAAGTATTTAGTAGTAAGATCAACAGAAACCGAAATAAAATTCTTATTTTGGCTTCTGTTGATGTAAATTTTTAAAGAAGGAGAAATATTGTGCTGCTACCGGATATTTTTTCAGTCAAAAGTTGGCAAGGGTTGCTCTTGGACAAATGAAATTCGTAGAATTGCAGATACTTTGCCTCCTAACTTTAGAAATGAAAACCCGTTGGGTAGAACGTAAGGAAAGAGTTTTCTTATTGGAAAAGGCACAAATCGTTACCCGGCTGCTACACAATCTCTTCCTGGTTTTTAGTACGTAATAGCATTAGCAAATTGATAAAATGGTTTATGTAAAATATTTTTTTCTGTCGTAAAGATTTAATTAATACCAGAAACTTTCTCAATCGGTTGTAACAAAAATAAGATCATAAATAAAATTGTGTACTTCCCCATTTTTCAAAGCCAGTTGAAAAATAAATCCCATAACTCCTCTGGTGTTACGGGAGTCCATAGGCGGCGGTGATCGCCTACCATCAGGTGAGCCGCTTACTCGTCGTTAGCCTCCCTCCCTATAAAAATAAAAAAAATAATAGCTCTTTGGACGATCAGATGTCCTGGTTTATAGAAAATAAATTAGCCGTCGAGTCTTCGAAAGCCTGATGTAGATTGCAGTTAAATAAATGACCTCGTATTGTCTTCATACCCATAGATGACAGTATCAATTTTTTTTTCTAACTTTGACTCTTTCCAACTGACTAATAGAACATTGCAATAAAATTACCCTTATCTAAATTACAAGCCGCAATAAAGGGTTTTTATTTAGCCGTAAGCTTTGTATCTTTAGGATTCATGGGGGCTAAATTTACTAAGCCACTACGAAATTTTCCCTAGTACAAGAAAATTATTCCGGCACTACCTGATTGTAAAATTTAAATACCTATTCAGTATAGAAACCATTAAAAATACAACCTTATAAGGAGTTTACTGCATAATATAAATATTCCTAAAAAAATTATAAAATCACTCATATTTATCTTATGCATAGCATTGTGCCTAGACGCAATAAAAGACAGCATTTTCTTAGTCCGTTCATTCCTTTATTTTCAAGTTAAAAACGTTCTTTTAACGTAAATTTCAATACAAAAGTCCAGCACATGAAATCTTAATTTTTAGAACAACACTACAAAAAAAAGCAAAAATTCATATTTACATTCAAATTTATAATCACACACACACACACACATCACAATTATAAACTATATTAAACGTACAAGTATGTTTACCCTTCAGAGTTACTGTTTTCAATACCATATTTTAAATTCAATATTTTTTATTTTTTTATTATATAGTTAGACTGTGGCATTCTATATGGATCCTCTCTTGGTTCCATGCTGAGTGGAGGCTTTTTTAGTGCATTGAAATTTAATTCAAATATTATTAAATTGATATATTAGTCTTTATGTAACAAATATGTATTATATTCTTTTTAAGTTTGAAACAAAGAATTTTTCGAAAACTACTAGGCAGAGAATAATATTTACAGAAAGTGTAATGGAAATAAAATAATCAATTCTTAACAGTCACGATTGTTGTTTACACATATATTTTAATATTTCAGCGAACCGGGAGTTAAATTTTGCATTTTTATGGCTTTACAACAAAATGTCAGCAGCGAGGGAGACAAGAAAAAAGAAGAGAGCGGATGCAGTACTTTAAGGAAAAAACAACTTATGTTTACTGCGGCTTGTGTATTTTTTTTTATTGTCCCAACGCGTCTTCATCTTATAACCATAAAAACGCAAGTAAAGCGCATTATTAAATCTTAAATTTTGGATAATTATATTTTATTAAAACGAAATATATGCCTCGTTAAAAATTAACACTTAGATTTATGCGCACCGTACTTTCTCGATGTGTATTCTGTAATAAAAAATGTTGCTTACTTTTATGGCTGGGGTTGTCATTTTTATTTTTGATTTTAAGATCATAAATTAGTTACGCACCTTTTTAAATAATTCTGTTTATTTTATATATCAATCTTGTCCATAACAATTCAAAGACGTAAACAGACGAAAATCTTATTTTTTTAATTTATATTACTGAAGTTTTAAGTCGTATGCTGAGAGGTACGCTTGATTTGCAAACCGGAGGTCGTGGGTTTGAATTCCATGGGGGAGCAAAAAATTCGTGTTGTTGTTTCTTGGTAGGATTGAGGCATTGCAGGCTGATCACCCGATTGCCTCAGAATACAGATGATTCATGCGTCGGATAATCATGTAAAAAGTCGGTTCTGCGTCTGATCTCCCTTTGGTCGTGTCGGGTATCCGTCCCATCGGGCAATGAGAGTGAGGGCACATAATGTTCAACTGAGTTCACAGTGCGATCAGAAGAACTTTTAGTTAAACAAATTACCAAGTTGATATTAGCATAATATTAAGTTGGTAATTTATACTCCCGTGATTTATGAACTGTCACGAAATTAAAAGAATTAGGAAACTTTTGATGTTAAAGTACGCTCTCTTTATTACTGTTACTTATTCAAAGTAATTATAAAAAG
>JAOCPS010353855.1:0-12557 GCA_025505425.1 Graphium colonna | reverse complement strand
TAAGTAAGCATGTATATTTATTTCCGATTTATTTTTTTCTGATTTATTGATTTAAGCGTGATTTTCTTTAAACAAAAAACAAGAAAATCACCCTAAAATCAATAAATTAAGATGATGATATTTTACACTTGGACGACATAAAACAGTATTTTTCATTATATGTATGTGTATTACTGCCTATATAAAACTCTAGTTTTATATATAAATTCAATAGGTAGTAATACATTATGTGATTATGGTTTTTACTTTTTTGCACATAAATGTTCTGAATATATGTCTGAATATGAATAATTTACGCAAAATTCTCAAAATACAAAATTTTTTACATCATGTCTTCATTTGAAATTGAAAAACTAACGTAAAACTAGCATTATTGTTACATTTAACATTAAGTTATTGAAGAGCAATAGTTTGTGTGTATGTCGTAAGTAAATAACAATGACTTTTAGTTATCTTTTACTTAAAAAAAAACATTTATCCATTCCCACAAACGCAGATAACACTCATGCAACTGGAGATATTTTATAAATGGTTGTAGTACAAACATATAGCAAAACACCATAGATACTGTACACCTAAATAAAGAAGACTTATCCTTCTCTAACTTTCTCATACAAACCACCCACTGTTACATTGAAATAGACAAATTTAATGCACTTTTTAAATTGGTAGCACATATGTATACATTCATACGAATTCCGATTCTACTATATTCAAGTTTGATATATATATATTCTTCTTTTTACCCTTAAACTTGGAATACATATTATTTCAAGTTTTTAAGAAGAACAATTCGGTCATATATGTATAATTGTTGTGTAACTTTAACCATTTAGGCACTGCTTTATTATTATTATTTTTATAAAAATAATGTAATTTATATTAATTTTTAAAGAAATCATCTTGCAAAAGAATCAATGAAAAAGGTAATAAGTCTTCCACATTTATGCTATAATTATCATTGGTGTTCTGCTGCTATTGGCCATAGTGTAATGTTTTGTAGGCCAATGCCTACATAATTCGGTATAGTACACATTAGGAGTTTGTAGTATAGTCATTATTATTAGACATTGTAAAATAGCTCTATAATTTTTTTTTAAATATATCATCTTAATTATAACATTTGAACTTTTTCTTTTCTATTAATGCATACAATTTACATAAAAATGTAAAAATAAATTTCAAGGATATTACATAATTTTTGTTCTAGAAATAGTTACAAATGTTCTGTATCTACCTGATTCTGATATAATGTTGTTACTTCTATTTGCAGGCCAACAACCTGGAAATTTCCATATTATTATTCTGAATGACAACTTGGATAAAGCATATTCAGAGCTTAGTGAATTTATCATTCAGAATATGCCTGATAAAGTGGAAGGTAAATACCAACTACAACTTGAATTAGTGTGCATATTTTTATTATTTGTTTACTTATAACTGTAACATATTATGAATATTACACAAAATGTCCTAAAAGTAAATTTTTATGTAAAAATTTAATGACTAGACTATAATTTTGGAATTTAAAAAAACAGTGTTTTGGGCATTTTTATTAAAATTAATATATTATATCTGCACCATTTTTTTTATGTAATATATGAAAATATTTCGAGTTTTCTATAATATTTTAACCCTTAGCGCTCCGTTGGTTCCGCTACGGAGCCATCCGTCATTTGTTTCGCAACTCGGTAGGCTCCGCTGCGGAGCGGAATGTTTTTAGCAAAATGCCCAATTATTCGGGAATCGTCGGCAATTCTTATCAATAGGTAAAGCATGCTCAGTCTCTCTACTGTTATATTGAATAATTTTTGACCCATTTTTTAGTAACCAGTGTTACAAAAAGGTATGGAGTGCTAAGGGTTAAGAATTCTTTTCATATCAATTCTGAATCTTGATTTTTTTTTGATTGGCTGACCAACAAAAAAGAGAATACATTAATTAAAAACAGAACCGTTAATAACGCAGTAAAAATGGTTCAGGCTGCCTAAAGAAAGTAAGATAACATGTATTTTTTTACAATTATTCCTATTAAAATCAATCAAGTTGATTTGTTTTGTGAAATTCGGGCAATTTTAAAAAGTATTTAACCAAATTTTGTTATAACAGATATTTTTTGCTCAGTTCAATTATATTGCAGCAATTTTATGCTTACTAATTCTTATAGGACATCTTGTATATTGTTTCTTTTTAATGAAAGCACATCCACACTGCCTTGAAGCTTGCTTCTATAAAAATTTAAATTCACCTACCATGAATTTAATACAAAAATATTTGTGCCTTTGTAAGTTGTGTTTTCGGAATCAAACAATTTTTTTTGTATTAATAAAGGCTTTCTATGTGCTTTTTTCCCAATTTTTAAACATTGTCAGTGCCATTAGCGGCAGCCCATCTAGCAGTGTGGATGTGATCTTAGGACTTGGTTACTAACTCTCATGGTATGGTGATAACAAAAGCAGATTT
Organism: Graphium colonna; assembly: GCA_025505425.1. Lineage (NCBI taxonomy): Eukaryota > Metazoa > Arthropoda > Insecta > Lepidoptera > Papilionidae > Graphium > Graphium colonna. Next base: position 10,094 of record JAOCPS010353855.1, on the reverse strand, counting down.
GATTATAGATTTTCCCATTTATTAAAAGACGAAGAAATAAAAAATTCTATAAACTTTTTAACATATTTATGTTATTAATGATTTGATCAAATATCAGATTATGGTTTAAAATTTTGTATCTGTTATGGATCAAATTGTTTATACACATTTATTTAATATTTATATAAATTAACTGAAACACAAAATAAATGAAGTCTTTTGATAGGGCAAAATTAATAAAAAATCAATAAAAACTATAACTATCTGTTTTTTTATCAGTTTACCAGTTAAAAAAATTATGTAAATGGACTTTTATATGACTAGACATTATTTAGTAAATAACATTTTTTTTTGTTTGACTGAGTGTGATGAGTAACCCTACTAAACATTTATTACAGAATCAAACAAGATAAATGAAAACTGAAAAATGAGTCTTCTCAACATAAATATCACATCATTTTACCTGTGCCAGTTCAATCAAGAAAATAATTTTCTTAGATATTTTAAATGTTGTATATGTGCTTAAAAATATTGTATAGCTTTGAAGATCTTAATGATCACATTCATTGACTTGATTCAAATACTCACAGTAGATGGTTATGATAAACCACTTGTATATATATATATACTTATATACATACACTCATCTTGACTTTTCTTAAAAATACAATAGACCTCCTCATGCAATGTAATTTGACATATGCAGACATAATGCACATGCATATCTTATATACATATAAGTGCTGGAATGATAAATCCGTTGTATTAAACATTTTATTTTGTTATACCAACTACTATGAGTCTTTGTGCTATCTGTAGTTTGTAGTTTTTAGTGCAATATCTCATCACATTAAAAGAAATCTCATAATTCATATGTTATTTTGAGGAGAAAATTTAGACACAATTTTAATATTTCATTGTTTTTGGCATTTCTTATAGAGTTCAAATGTTAGGATGAAACAATATGATACATATAACATTGGTTCCATCTTACAAAAAGTAATACACTGAACCGCTGAGTGAAAAAAACATTTTACTAATATTAATTTAAACAAGAAATTTACTAAATATATTTCATTGTGATTCTATGCATTAGAATATAAAGATCTACTATTGATATAGAATGCTGAATAACTATATATTTACATGCTTTTTTACAGTTTAATGTATAAACAAATATAATTAACAATTAAAATTGTTAATATTGAGTAAGATTATAACTTTGAGTTATTTATTGTGTACCATCCAGCAAGTATATTATTTATCAATTAATTGTAATAAAATGAAAAGCATAATGTAGCAAACTTTTTTCCTTCTGAATAACAATCAAGCCAGAGGCACCAGTCATGTAGTGTATTGCCCTTTTATTAATTTTACGTTAGTCACGCAAATAGCATAATTCACAGATCATATAGTACAACAAATTGTCTATAATTAAATAAACCATTACCACTTAACATCAAATTAAGTATTGTAATGTCAAATTAATTATACATTCCTAATAAAAGTATATTACATACTGCCAGTGCCAAAGTTAAGATCAATACATATTAACTTCTAGTTATAAGAAAATTTTATAATAAAAACAACAAACTAATTAAATTTTAAGAAAAATATTCTTTTACAAGAAGTCTTAGATAACAGGAAAATATGCAATTGTCGAATGTACTGATAAGTAAAAGTAAATAAAAGAGTGAAAAACAGTCACATCACACAATAATTACAATACTCACTGTCCCCATTCTTAACTCACCTGAATCAATATAACATTCAGATTCCAACATAGTTAACAGATTGACATATTTTTGTACTTAACTTTTAAAACAAGATTAAGTACAAACTGATTATTTGTAGGTATATTAAAGATACTCCAACTTATCTTGGCGCATGGGTCTATGTATATGCTTGTAAATATGTAACTTCGATTTATTTGGTGGCTGGCGTCGTTTTAGCAGCGCGTTTCACTATCGCTTTATTTTTCGGATACAATGAGTAACATAAACACAAATAATAATTATAAAAAATTAACAAAAAAATATTGCTTTGTTTTTAGTTTTGACATATAAATAAACTTCGACTATTTCAAAATAATTAAGAAAATAATATCAGTGTATATTTTACCTTTATTAATAAAACATGTAAAAATGAAATAAGATGTACGAGTATATAGTATGATAGATTTTACTTTACATTCGGCAACTTTGTATTACAAATTTAATAAAACTTTGCCCATGTGTAATGTAGTCCCTCTTAATATATATTTTCAAGTAGACAATGTCTGAATGTTAGGAGCAAGAAAATTATTGTTGATTATTCAAGCAGTAATACAGAAATATGTTAAATAATTATGCACTTATTTCATTTATTCGTTAATTTTCGACTTTTTGTGTACAAGAACATACTGTTGTGTATGACTGTACCTTTTGTCATGTACATGCAGTCACTGTATCTGTACAAGCTTTAAGCACACACATAGACCGATGTGCCAAAATGAATTAAGATATCTATACAATATACAAATAATATTTGATTCAATAATAAGTAAATATTTTCTTTGCCGATTTGTATTACATTTGTTTTTTTTAACATTAACCAAACTAAAAATTCTTGTAAAATTTTATGAAGATGGCTTTGTATTTTATTGTTTTTACCTGCACAAGTATGATTGGCTTTTAGGTACACCCATAGTCTGAAATTGCATGAAATAACTAGAACTATTAATTTTGTTGCATTTTTTCTTGTTTAATTAATGCAATTCCGATTTCTATTGCAATGCAATATAAAAACTAATATTAAAAATATATAACTATAAGGAAGAGTAGTAGTAGTTAGTGTTTCTATTTTGAGCACAATCCTTGTTGGTCGTCATTAAATTAAAAGCTGAAATGGCTATACTATTTTCTGCTGTTAAATATTTGTGCATGTGCATAACTTGTGGTATATAATGAAATTCTTTATAAATGACAGCTTTTTATTGCCAGTTTGTGACTTTCATGTTATTTTTTTATAGTTTTTCGAGGGATATGAAGAGAAGGTTCAAGAAAAACAAATGTTTAAGTCATACATAACAATTTAATTTTCATTAATATTTATTTTAGCAACTATTGTCAAATGTCAAATAACTCTATAGAAAACTATGTTGTAACACTAACCATTCCAAAAAAAAATGTATTTTTTTACTTTCTGCAATATTTTTGTTCTTCAAACATAATTTAGTTATATTAAAGTATTGTTAATGTTTAAATATATATAGCTATATTGATTGATGTTATTAAATGTGTTTAATCATCCAGGCTTTTTTATTTAACTAAAATCCTAAAATTTAATACCAAGCTATACCTTTATTAGCATATATTGCATTTAACTAATCAAATCAGATATAAAAATGTTTATTCAAAATATAAGTAGGATATATTTTATAATTTTTTGTTAAGTTAGTTAAAATATTTCTTTTTGTTCGAGATTAGTTTCTCATTTTGCAACTGTAAGAAATTACACCTTATTCAATCCAAATTCAGAAAAAGTAGTCATACCATAATTAGAATAGCTAAAACATCAATCTCCAAAAAATATTAAATGTTACTACTAAGTCAAGAAAATATCAAAATAGCATTTAACAAAGACAAGATTTAAACTTTCCAAGCAAGTCTTTTTAGACTTTACTTAGAGTACAATACTGTTGTCTGTGTCCCATATGTCTCGATGTGATTGTGGGGGTGTGTTTTCACAATCCCCGCTGATTATTGAGTTTTTTATGTTGCTCTTAAGCGAAACGGAGCTTCCCATTGAGGCATTTGGTTTTGATAGTGCTTTTAACCTTGGTATATGTGAAACAAATTTGTGATGTTTAACAGGAATGGCAGAGTCTTTCTTTGCATCATAGTTGTTAGCCGATTTTGACCTAGTGTGAGATGCGTCACCCTTGTTTTTCATACAAGAAAGTGGTGTCCTGGTACCATTGCCATTATTAGTTTTTGCTTTTTTTGGAGTGTCAGTAAAAATTGCTTTATCTTCATAAACACATAGATTATCCTTGCCTTCATTTGGTTCTTCACCATTTGTATTTTGTAAAACTTGTATTAATACATCATCGGACATTTCTTCAACATTATCAATATTTGATGTCTCTTCAGGTTTTCCAACTACTATAGGTGTTCTTTCAATGCCCAATGATGGAGATCGAGGATCTGTATCTAATATTTCAAATATAGGAACATTCTGTAATTCTGTCTCTGGATTTTCAGAGGTTTCTGTTATAATTTCTTCACTATCTTCAAATATTTCATTTCCAACTTCTACAAAATCAAAATTAGTTTCCAGCAATTTAGTTGGTAGATTTTTATTTTCAGGACTTAGATTATTTTCAATACAATTATTTGATGTGGTATATGATCCTAAAGAGTCCTCAGTTTCTTTAAGAGTATCATTTAGTGACATATCATAAAACCCATCACTTAATTTTTTAGCAACAATTAAGTCTGGGCTTAACTTAATTACATCCTCTGATTTATTCAAACTATCATTTTGAAGACAAGGACTTGCATATGGGTCCTCATTTTTAAGTCTTAAAATGTTTTTGTCAGTAACCCCATTTTCATCTTTTAAAGGTATAACTATTGGAGTGCGTTCAAATTCTTGCGTTGGAGATCTAGGATCATAATACTGTAAGTGATTTTTAATCACGGCCGAAAGTATAGGGTTGTTATGTATAAGTTTCTCATCAACTTGCCCACTTTCGAAAGTCTTCCTTAAGTCCACATTTTTGGTTATGTTGTGTTTGGATCCATTTTTGCTCTGAAAGAAAAATTTACAATTTTTATATTTAATAAATATAATATGAACTTATACGATACTGCAAACAATCTATCTTATAATCTAGAGGTCAAGTGTTGTGAATGTGATTGATATCGGGTTGGCGGGAATTGATATGCAAATAAAAGCGAGTTTCAAAATCTATTATTACGTTATATTCAAGAACTTGCGATGCCTTTAATAAGAATTTTATCTCGCTATCAAGTTAAATATAAAGACAATAAAAGTGCAAGAAGAAACTAAGGAGGAGGGTAAATGAAGTAAATAACTTTTTTCAACACCAAAATATACCTGCAATGGCGTCCGCGTTATTTCAGGAGTCGGCGATCTAGGATCAGGATTTGCGTCGACATTTAAGTCATTTTTTTGCACTTGACTAGCCGTCTCACTGATAGATTTGCTACTATTGCTACCCATGCTTCGTTTATTTTGTTTTTAAATGGTCACCAAGATTTGTACTCGTTGTATTTCTAAAAATTAGTCATTATTCTAAAATTAAGGCAAGCCAAGTATGACAATTAGAATTGAATCCTTTTTACTTTATTTACAATTGGCAGACTAACTCAAACAAAACTTAAAACATGTACCTAACGGTCACAAATGTCAACGAGATTCTAATTTTAAAATTGGATCGGCAAAAACATTAATGTTGCCATGATACAATTTCGAAAAACTTTCGTACTAATAAATTCAAATAAGCATGTTTAAAATGTTCGAATTTTTCATTGAATTGTGTATACAGTGTAGGATTCAATTAATGATTAATTGCGATTAAAATATTATAAGCAGAAAAAAATACGTATTTACTTTATAATGAAACTGTTAGATAATTTTGAAATATAATATCCGCAAAAGTATATTGGAAGCCACAGTATACTTATTCTAAGCAAGAAAAAGCTTTATATATTTAATATAAAGTGGTTTTAAAGGATGACACCAGCGACCACGGAGGAAAAAAAACACTTGGCTAGGGTCAAGTGTTTTTTTTTTACTCCGTGATAGGGATAGGGAAAGTATAATATTAAGGAGTACGACAATCTTACTTAAATCGTTAAACTAATCGCTTTTAGAATAATCTAAAAAATAGTTTTATAATCGGATAATTAGTTATATACCACGAAACAAAAAGAATAGTAGAAGTGCGATGTGTAAAAATTGTTTGTGCTACAAACAATTGTGATATGTTTTACTACAAATAAACCTTTTATTGGTTGTCTTTATCTTAATCTATGGGATTGGTAGGTGCGGAAGTAAATTACGTGTTCTGGTTACTATTTAATTACGCTAACTTACACTTTAAATACGTATTTGCAATTATGTTTTAGGGAGCGTTTCAAAAGACGCCATACACAAGCGCCATCTTATTGCTCTTCGCCGCGCCGCGTTAGCGATTGGACAATCATACTCGCCTCTCTCAGAAAGCGCGTGCGGCGAAATGCGTTCCGATGTTCGCTGCAAGTCTAAACTATATAGAGAATATTTGTTTACGGAAATTCATATTACTGCTATTGGTGTATCACAGAAAATAATTAGAAAGTTTTGTTAACGGTAAACAAAATACTAAATTGACAGAAAAATGCTGCAACTCAATCATCGACAGTGTTCAATTACCTATTTTGTGGTACTAACCTTATTAATATTGTGTGAAATTCAATAATTTGTCCCCTTGTCTAATTCAGTGACACTTCTTTGGTTCGATATCGATTCAAGGTATCGATATTGATACATGTATACAGTTTGCATAATTCAGTTTTTTTCACAGAAACAAGAATTAGTTGCAGTAAGTAGTGTTTGAATGACAAAATGTTGTGCAGGAGACATATGTTTTGCAATAGTAGGGGAAAAAAAATATCTTTTATACAACTTACTTTAACCAAAAAAAAACTTAGAGTGCTAGTGGAAAATATATTTATATATTATTATTTAAATTTATTTTCCACTGGCACCCCAAATTATTATTATTTATTATGGAAAAGGTAATCTTTTACGCTGGAGATAAAAATAATGTAGATGTTTTGAGATACTGTTTCGATGATAAAACTCTTAAAGATTGTAATTTAGATGTTAAAAAACAATACTTCTGTACGTTTTTGTATAGTTTTTTCCATACTTTAGTTATTTCATCCTAAGTTAACGCCATTACAATAATTGAGGCTTTTTCTTATTAATACAGCATTATTCGGCGTCTAGACTTATATAACAATACAAGTAGACAATTAAGCTTTTGTTTTTTGATAATTTACAAATAATTGTAAATATATTTTTAAGCTTAATATTTATAATACATAATGTGTGCGTAAGTTCAGATAGGGATATTTTTAATGAAACAGGATATTGTTATACAGTACGGCATTTCTTGCTCAATTTTCCTTAACCATGCACCATAAAGGAGAGGATAATGGTAAGTGTAATTCGGACGAGGCTTCTAAATCTCGCTCAATTTGACAGAAGTTCGCGCATGCGCAGTAGCATTAAGCATCTGAACATTAATTGAGACGCCATTATAATAAAATAAAATATTATATTAAAAATACAATCGAACAAATGTTTTTCTTAATCGAACAATCAATAACTAAATATAATTTAGATTTTAAATTAGAATAGAATTAGATAAAAAAAAACGAAAATATCATTATATCAAGTGCTAGGTTAAGGTCAAATTTTCTAAAATTAAAAAATTAAAAGTGAACAAAGAACAAACAACAAAGTTGATCGAACAAACGACGAACAAACAAATTAGCAAAAAAAAATTGCAAAGAATTAACTTTTCGCCGCCACCTTAAGAGAGCTTTAATATTGCAAGTTTGGCAAAAACCGTTCCGAAATACTTAAGTTTTACCGGTAAGTATTATTAATTGAACTTTTTATATAATTTTGTTATTTTAATATATATGGTGCATAAAAATTTGTTGTAAAATGTTTAGGGTAGCTAGATAAAATGGGAAAAAAAAATCCAAGAAAATATTTCTGTATAATAGGAGATAGGAAATCGAAACAATTGTATACTATACTATACCAACAAAAAACAGAATACTCTAAAAGTGAGATATATGCTTCTTATGCTAACGTATGCTTCTTATGATGTTTAGTTTGTTGTTTATTCATTGCAGATTTTCAGCGGACTCCATTAAGCGCGAAAAATGGGCTTTTATCATACATCAACATAGAAAAGACAGTAATTGGATGCCATCTAAAATTTGTGTAATTTGTTATTTACATTTTAAAACATAAAGATGAATTTCGAAAAAAGAAGATTTTCTTACCAAAAATGGTCAACAGATGATTAAGAATATTTCTATACCAATATTAAACGTATATGACACACTAGATTCTTCCGTAAACGGCTTCAAATGTTTAACTCAACAAGATTGTTTCAATCTCACCGATACCGCACGAGGACTATCCTGGTGATCATAAGATTAGAGACTCCTACCTGAAGTCTGTATCTGACTCATCTAGTAGAGTTCTTTAAAAAAAAATAATAACAAAAACATCTGTTACTCAGACCTGCAACCCATCATAAAATTAGGATGTTACAAGAAAAAATCTAGCGTAGAAAAAAAAACATAAATGTCAGAAAATTAATCAAATGTGAATTCTGTTTCTCAAGTTTACTTTCTGCTGAGAGACAAGGTTTTCATAAGCTAGTTGATTTGAAAAATATCGGATTTGGTACATGCTCATCCGACTCTCGGATTATCTTTATTTTTAGACAATCAGGTGGCCAGCCCGTATTGCTCTGAGCACGGACACTAGGCCACTTCTTCTTGAGGTGCCATCTCCTTCCAGAGGTTGGCTATCATATTGGCTATTCGACCTTACACGCAACTGCGCGGAATAAGGACCGAGTACTCAGTCCGAACCATGTCCGAATATTCTTAAGCCAAGAGGTCCTTCTTCTTCCAGGGGTCTCCTTCCACACTAGGCTACGGGGGCAGTTAAGTTATTAAAAAGAGGATTTAAATGGATATTTGGTTCATACATTATTTTATCATCAGAATTGTTATCCAGAAGATATCTCAGATAGATCATTACTTGATCCGAAAATTTTCTGCAAATCATGTCTTTGCGAATTCTACGCTTTTGACAAAATATGACATATTCTGGTTTGCGAAATAAGGTGTCGATTTGTATCAGGCGGACGTAGTTACTGAAATTTAGGGGATGATACCAAGTCTTGCATACGCATAGCTGGAACAGCACGCATGCGAAACAATATACTTTGTATGGTTCCAAATATTTATAACAAATTACTGAGGAATAGTTATTTTTATAATTCCGTATTTTAAAAGGTTTTTTTTTAATTTATAGCAATATACTATATGACCTATAGTAATGTATTTTAATATACAAATTGGATAAAATGTCGGGGTTGACATAAAATAAGAACGTCTTTACCAATATTATTTATGTAATCATATGCAACGTTTCACTAAATGCTTAAAATCTACAAACATAAATTCGTAATCAAATTAGCATATATTACACGCAATATTATACAACAATTTCGTTTTCCTTAGTTGGTTTGCAAGTCAGAATGCGGTTCCAAGCTCCTCGCCGACAAATGGATACGACTCGCGGGTTAGTGTGCCAGCCGTGCGCACAGCGGACACGGCACCTCGACCCTTCAGATAACCCTTGCAGTGCTTCTCCAGCTGGGTTCCCGACGCAGGTGATCCTGCCGTGGTCGGGGGGCGACGGCCGCTGACACCAGTGAGGAGCTGCAATAAATGTTAATGCTCGCTGTAAATCGTTTTATTGTTAGATTTAAATATTGGTTCCTTCTTTTGTTCGGTTACTTGATATTCTTATTTCCAAGACGTGAATATTCGACATTTTAAGTTAAATAACTTTACACAACAATCCTGCATATCTTCAGCGTGAATATTAATTTTTAGTTCGATCTATGCAGTAACTACTTATGGTGTCTTTAGGTATTGCAGTGTTGTACTTATTTTTTGACGTAATTTTATTTATAATTGGATCCCAAGCAGGTGGTAGCATCCAACCTCCTTCAAAAAAGAGGATGGTTGGATGCTACCACCTCTACCTTCAAGCTAAAAATATGCAGGATAGACAAATAACATCAGGGCATCAAACTCGTTATTCCTATTCGTGACCATGAACGATGTAAAGGTTTCGAAACATTGGGTGATAAAATTAAAAATAAACCGTGATAAAATCCGTAAAGTTGTTCAATATAAAATACTACATCTCTCTCTCTCACTCTTCCTGGCTATTCGTCCCATATGGTGGTGGGGTCAGCCTTCCTGCTTTTCTTTCTCCACTTCGCTCTATCATCG
>JAOCPS010353635.1:0-12558 GCA_025505425.1 Graphium colonna | reverse complement strand
CAACGCACTCGCAACTCTCCGGATGTTGCGTTTGTCTATGGGCGACGGGATCGCTTACCATCAGGTGAACCGTCTGAAAAAAAGAAAAAAGTGCATACACTTGCTTATTGACTGTCAAAATTACTACCACCAGTTCGGAATATATAGCCACTGACCTGAGAAGAACCAAAGTAAGAGATTCAGCGGGACCAGTCTATTTTTATATCTGTATGTTTATAAATATTTTTTTTAATTATAATATGTATTAAAAATGTAATCATTCAATAAATACAATATAAGAAATGTATCCATATCAAAATTTATATTATGGAAAAATATTTACAGCACACTATAAAATCCAGGTGTCATTTAAATAAGTTTTACGGCAAACGGTCAAGGTTCTTTCTTGCGAAATCACATAACACGCAAAAGATCAAGTTGTGTCAAACAAAATAAATACGTCCGATTTAATTTATCTCGAAAAGATGCTGCGAAGACTACGCTTAATTATATTACGAATTAAAAGACGGAAAAACTTCATTCAGATGTTTTAATTAAATCTCTAAACATTTTTTTTAATTAAATTTATGAAGAGAATAAATGTATGTTCATTTTAATATTGTGCTTTCGGTCTGTGCTAACGTTCCCGTTCACAGCTATAAATTATCAATAAATAAAAATTATTGCAATAATGATAATTGTTAATGATAATGTTTGTATATCCCATTTTCCAGTGGTATTACCACTACCATATGTCAGTAGGAATAGAAGTAGGTAGTCAGATCTGATCTATTCGTGGAGTAGAATTAGTCAGGGTCCGGAATAAAATTGGGAAGGCAGAATAGGGATGGGAATCCGACAACCTCATATTTTATTTTATGCTGTATTTTTGAGATTTTCTTTATAGAAAGGATGGCAAACGAGCAGACGCTTCACCTAATGGTAAGCGATCCCATCGCCCATAGACACACGCAACATCCAAAGAGTCGCAAGTGCGTTGCTCTGGGAAATTGAATAGAATAGGTTTATTGGATCGGATAGGATTGAGGATTTGGAGGGGAATGGAGTGGGAAAAGAAAAGGGTAGACATGGTCAGCCGGCATCCCTAAGTCATGTATACTTTATTTTATGCCGACTTTATAAAGGGCGGTGGTACTTCCGGCGAGCGCGGCCGTAGACATGCAGCAGAAGCTGTGAAAAGATGTTATGCTTTACCACCTTTAAATTTTTAAAGCATTGAGGTGCGGTAGTTTTCTCCGGATCAGCGGCCTTGTAGCAAGATTGTATGTAAGATGTTATAAGCTACTGGAGGAGAAGCCTCCATTCTTCATCAATTTCTTCCTATTTACAGGAAAGATCGCAAGTTAGTTTTTTCTTAAAAGCCGTATTTGTATATCCACAAACAAATATTGTTTCAAAGGTTACGAACGTAAATAAGCATCTAATGTAACTCGTTTTTTCACATATCGCGTTATACACGATGTGTTAACGAATGTTTTCGTTGTAATTACGGGAAAATCATTATGCGGTACGAAGACTACTTATAACAGACATAATCTACGTTACAAAACGTAATAACGAGACGTAATCGCCATTTTCCTGTTCATTGCAGCACAAAAAAAAATGAAAAATCATGATGGAATCGGTCGATTATTGAACTAATGAAAATGAACAGCGGTATTCATCTGTAAAAAATCCTGCCATTTTCCTTTATGAAAATGATTAGTGAAAATTAATCATGATTTATTAAAGCAAAACTAGGCTTTTGGTCTTTCTTACTTAACTCACGTTGTAATAAACAAGTGAAAATACTATATTAGACTACACTAAAACATTAGACACATGTTACAACTATCCCTGTAATAAATTATATTCTTCTTCTATTTCTTAGCCTTTTTCAACCAGTTTTTCGTTTTTCGGCACGTTCATCCAATTTATCCCTGCAATTTTTATTATGTCATCTTTCCATCTCATTTGAGGTCTTCCTCTAGATCTTTTTTCTCCCCAAGGGCTCTATTCTAGAACCGCTTTGCCCCACGAACTGACTCAACTAAAATGTTTACGGGCTATATGTCCTGCCCATAAAAAATATTAATATATGTGACATGTTGTACATACATGTCAAAATTTTTTCAATTGATATATACTTATTTATAGTAAGTGACAGACATAGGTACTTGACAATTTAGCTCGATAAGAACCGTATTCTTTTTTAAGACTCATATTGAGACGTAAACATGGTTGCCAACATGTAAATAGTCCTTAAATAGTTCAGTATAGGGATTTTTTTATCTATCATTCATTGCAACGTTTTCAATTCAATTCCAAATAATAGAAAACAGCATTATATTCATGTCACCACTGTGATCATTCGCTTATGATGAAAAACTAATATTTTTTTTTTTGAATTGACATCCTTGGAAAAAAAATATAGATCAGTCTCACAGTCTGGCGACCGAATGGAGATCAGGCGTAGAGCCGAATTTTGTCATGCCCATCTGACAAACAGATCATCTTTTTAAGCAATCGGGTGAACAGCCCGCATTGGCACCCAGCGAAAAAAACCACAAAATAAAATCATCGTCTACCCGCATCATTCGAACCCACGACCTCCAGTTTACAATACAAGAGCCCATACTACTAGGCTTGGAAGTGGTTTAACTAAGTAAATATAACTAACAAGTAAATATACACAAATTCGCTAAAGCCTATTAGATTTACGTAAATTGTTAAAACCCAAAACAGTTCATACAATTTGCTAGTTGCAAATTTCATTAACATTGTATGGAGTTGCCTTATGGTCCAATGTCTGCTATGGTCAATACATTTCTCGATATAATTTAGTAATCTGAAACCTAATCCCGATTGAAAAGACAAATCACCGGACCCTACCCAACCATAAGGCCTCGCCCAAGAGAATGTCAAAATCACTTTTCAATGACGAAATAAGTTTAGTTAAGGTACAATCGTCATCAGCTAAACTGGTACTGCCAAAATCGTATTCCTACGCAATAGAAAAAATACACGCGGTTATCGATATATATGAATAAAATTGGAATGTCTTTTTGTAAAATCAAAGTAAAATTTTAATAAATATATATGAAAGTTCTTCTTCTTCTTCTAGTGCCGCTTCAATTCTGAAGGTTGACCGTCAGCTTCATCAACTCCGTTTTCAAGTTATAAGATACTAATTGGCAAACAACCAAATGTTTTATTTTTTTTTGTCTGCCTGTTTATCCGCTGTTTGGATTCACAAATCTCCAAAATGGCCTGACTGATTTTGACAAGAATTGGACTCGCACTTAGCTGGTGGTATATGGAGTATCTATGGCTACTTTTGGTTTAAAAAAAGAAATTACGTTCCGTATAATATGGTAAAACAACTGGCAAAAGATATATCTGTAACGTTTACAAAGTTTAAATATGCATGGGACAATTTTAATCTAACGACTTTTAGCTAAGATTTTTTTTAGTGTATGAAATCTGGTGTACTGACAATTATTTGGAATTATATTGTTTTTCCAGGAAATATATATTTTACATAAATAACGTTTTTTTATAAAAATACATCGAATATTATTATCGTTAGATGTGTCCTATGAAATATATTTGGTCCATAAACCGAAAGCAAGTTTATAGTGAACTACTGTGAACATTGAAGTTGTATAATTTGAATCCTACATAGTTTACCATTTGGTGTGCACAAGGCGCCATATACATATTTAAACCCCACAAACGGTATTAATTTAAATTATAAATCATTAATGTCTTTGGTTTAACTACGTAGCTGGCATCATGTATTACCTTACCTAGATTTACAAGTTTGCATCGTTAATAAACTAACAGCCAGTTTGCGTTCGTTTTGCGTAGTTATAAATCCGTTTATGGTGGCATCATTAAAATATTATGCGGATTTAACAGAACTAAGAAATTTTTAGAACCGTGGTAACTCAGTGTCCGGGCGCTCGCCTTCAATTCTGTTTACTCGAGCCGAACCTGAGTTCGATCCCCAATGCCGGCACCAATGAAATTGTCGATTTTCTAATTGCAATTTGAAGTGCTGATTTATCAAGTGCTCTGCGGTGAAGGGAAGCATAGTGAGGCAACCTGTATATCAAAGAACTTATATTTCTATGATATATGAAGTCCGCCTATCTACACTGGGGCCGCGTGGTGGAATATGCCCAATACCCTCTGTCTAGAGTAGGCCTTTGCCCAGCAGTGGGAAAATATAAAAATAGGGCTTACTTTACTATTCTTTTTCTTATAAAATTTTTCAAGAAAAATAGTTGGAAGACCTTCTTAATCGTGATCTAATTCTAGAAGATCCATCTAAAATGTAGCTAACAACTCAATTAAAAAGATTTATGGCCCCAGTAGCCGTTTATACTGTTTTGGGATATCTTAATCAGATTCATTAAATTAATTTACACTCAAGTAATCCTTAAATGTATGAAAGTTGTAAATTTTACAACACGTTATCTAAACATTTTTATGCCTTTGCTAAATGGTTTTACAGATAAGCCTAATTGTGATCCTGATCATCACAGTACCAAAAATGTATAAGAAAACAATTATGTTAATTATTTTTAATGTTTCTAAACATATAACCACTCATTATATTAATTTTATATTTTTTATAGAAATTAAAGATAAATCGACGATTTTATTAACATTTTAGATAATTAAAACTGCCAAATATACTTGTATCAAATTATCATTATAATGACAAAAATATATTTTTTTTCGAAATTAACCACCGAAAACGTGATTACTAGATGGCAGTAGTGTATTTGTACTTTATCATATTATCCCTAAAATAAATAATTTTAACAAACCATGTCCATATTAAAACCGCATTCTTACTGCGTCCTAAATATTGGAATTAAAAATCTTAATTTTTTTATTTTAATTTGGAGAGGCAAATTGTGCCTAAAATTCACAAAAAAACATTTAAAATATAGCAATTTATAACACGGAAAATAACCATAATCGATTTTGTAGCCATAAATTGAGAGGCCCGCAAATACTTTACATAACGTCGACAATTTCACTATGGGAAACCATTACAAACGGAGAGTTTCAAGTGGGTTGCCCATGGGCGTATCTAGGGTTATTTTCCAGGGGAGGGACTGGAACCCTACAACAAAGTTTCTTAGGTTTCCAGCCTAGAATTTGAAATCAGTAATCAGTGAAACGAGTGGGCAAAAAGCCCCCCCTTCCTCCATATATCTTTGCCATGTTTAGAAAGAATAGATAGAAAAAACAGTAGGATATAGATAGCTATCTGGTAACATTACAAGCCAAGGGTACTTTATTTTACGTTAACTCCATGTGTGAGATAGTAGTACCAGTTTCCACAGGATCAGCTGAATGCAGCGTGTGCTAACACTAGCATCTGAAACTTTATCAAGTTACCATCAGCTACGCTAATTTCACGTTTTTATTTAAATAAATAGAAACATATCATAATAATTGTCTGTTTTAATAAACTATTACTAACTAATGAACAAAAACTGGCTAACTAGCTAACTAGCGAAATATGGATATACTCGCATAGGGTCAGAATCAAACCTGATCAAGTGAAATAAAAATGCCAAAGGTTGATTGCTTTAGTTTTGTTATAGCAACACTGAAATTAGAAACATTCATGATGTCATGTCAACATGACGATGTCGAAAAAAGCTAAAGGTTCTTTAAAAAAATCTTTTTTCTATTCGGTACATTTTGTTAAATTCATATTTAATTGGTCATAAAGACGAAATATATTTTTTATATATTGGTTAAATACTGATTCATAACAATCTTCTCATTAAAGATCTGTTTCATACATTCTTTCTTCTATGGTTGAGTCGCTCAGAGGCTTCCTTTTATTTGAATTGGTCAAATCTATTTAAGACTGACTTATGAGAATAGTAGTTCTGAGTCCACACATCGATAACATTATCTTTTGCTGCATATCAACGGCCACGCCCGGGGAAGTACCACCACCCTTTTGTAAAGTCGGCATAAAATAAAGTATGCTTAATTTTTTGGAATGCCGGATGGTATGATATATGATGGTATGTCTACCCTTTTCTTTTCCTACTCCTGTCCCCTCCAAATTCTTCCAATCCAATAAACCTATTATATCCAATTTCCCAGGTTGACAACGCGAGTAACTCTCCAGATGTTGCGTGAGTCTATGGACGACGGGATCATTTACCATCAGGTGAACCGTCTGCTCGTTTGTCGTGCTCGTGAAAAAAGTACACGTTTCATCATCATCATCATTTGCCATCCGACACACCGCATGGTTTGATAAATTTTAGATCAAATACAGGTCTGTCTTGTGTAATCATATTTTTGTTGTACGTGTATTAATATGTATTTTTTTATAGAGAAAGAGGCAAACGAGCAAGCGGCTCACCTGATGGTAAGTGATCACCTGTCAAGCGTTGCCAGCCTTTAAGATAGGAGTAAGCTCTTTTCTTGAAGGTCCCTAAGTCGTATCAGTACGGAAATACCGCTTTTGATAATTTGTTCCACAAAAGTTTCGTGCATGGAAGAAAATAACGGCGAAATAGCAAAGTAGTGGACTGCCAACCATCGAGATGGTATCGACGTTACTTTCTTATTTATTGCATAGTACGATTTACGAATTCTACAGCAGGTTAGCAATATTACTCCGGACAATTCATCTGAACACTCCCCGGTAAATGCGTTAAACGATGTTTAGAGAGGCAACGTCTCTACGCAAGGCCACGAAATCAAGCCGATCGGAAAGAGCTGGGTCATCAACGATTCGGCCAGCTCATCGTAGGATGCTGTCAAATGGAAGGAGCTAGTAAAGTGGTGCCCCGGTCCAGAGATAAGAACCGTATTCCATGTGGGATTGAACTTGCACTTTATAAAGCTGCATATGGTGAGTCGGCAGAAAACACTCCCTCGCTCTACTTAGGATACCAAGGTTTTAGAAGCCAACCAAGGCATTCCGATCGAGTTTGTAGCAAGCACGGAAGTGTTTTCTAAAAGAGAAGACACGACAAAGAGATTCTTTCGTTTTAAAAGAGCAACTGCTGAGTTTTTTTGCCAGCTCTTTGCAGTAGAATCTGCTTTCCGAGCTTTTGGAAGCTTGTAATAAAATCATATGAATCTCTATTTAAAACTTGACCTTTCATAAGAACGCCCAGGCGCCCATGTGAATAAAGATATTTTGAATTTGACTTTGATTTTTTTATATAAACCAACTGCAGATAAACATACATTATATAACAAATGAAATATACATTAATTAAGAACAAAAACACAATATTGTTATGTAAGAAAAGCAAAAAAGACACCATAAACCGTTTAAAATAAACCTGTTAAGTAATTATAAATAAACGTTGAATCCGACTAGAGCAGGTTAAAGGAAGTTGATCCAAAAACTGATATAAAGGACGAAGGCATTCGAACTTCAAGGCGCCCGTCTAAATAAGGCGGTTGAGCGTAGGCTAAACGGGTCGAGCAATTACATTGCGACGTATACCCGACTAGTTGATACGGCGTACGCGTAGGCCAGCTTTGTGTGCAAATTTGGAAGAGCGCAGCTACTAAACGCTCCGTAAAAATATCAAAAACATGAATCACACGACTAATAAGGTCACGGGCCAAACCAAGCTGTGGACTGTGACATATTTTCTACGGCAGAACTGTTAGCAGACGTGACACATATTTTCTATGAACTGTTAGAAGACGTGATGAGAATTCAAAGATGGTGACGTTTATCTGCTGATTAAAGCAAATCAACGGAATTATTTCAGGGACATTAGTTTACCAGTATTTTATAAGTTGGTCGAAGGAAGAAATCTTGGCTAAGAAACATCCGAGAGTGGACCGGCATAGCTGGCGCAGCTTAGCTAAGACTAGAGAAGACTTTGCCAGGCTTATAGCTAACCTTCACTAATTGGAAAGGCATCATAAGAATAAGAATTTTACAAGTAATTTAATTTCTAAGTTGCCATTGCTGAAACAAAACACATCAACATTGTAACAACAAGGCCGGCAACGCTCTTGTAACCCCTCTGGTGTTGCGGGATTCCATGGGCGGCGGTGATCACTTACCATCAGGTGAGCCGCTTGCTCGTTGGCCTACTCATCTATAAAAAAAAAACAATATTTTTCTCATCACTTCGCTCATTTAGTCATTAAAGCAGATTAATTTTTGTTATAATGTATATTTAGTATACAAACTTTATAGATGCATCTAAAACTAAAGAACATCATTCTGGAACGATATTTTTTTATTGAATGGCATATAATTGAGCAAATAGTAAATGCAATATGAGGTGCATGCCAGATTACATTGCACCTAACTACCACTCAACTCCCAACCATCATCTACCTACAGTAAATAAATTTAAATTATTTCGCTACTTTATATAAATTACATATTAATTATCAATTAGGCATGTAAGGTAGTCAAGGTCAATCAATGCAAGCATTCAAGGCAAAGTGAAATGGTGAAACAGAGCAACTTTTGATACATGAACCCAATAGAAGGCTTTATTTAATTGAAAGTGCCATAACATGGGTCTTGAGAAACTTTGTTGTTAAGTATTCGGAATGTCACTTTAATATCATTCAACTTTACGACATTTAAATTAATATACGAGTAGTTGTCAAAAAATGGCAGTGGATTTTATTATATTACATAGATTCAGTGTTTAATAAACTGAAGATGCATGCACACCACTTTAAGATTAAAAAACACAGTTTGTAGTTATGGCGTCGATTGAATCAAAATCATTTTAAGTCGCCAGTAATCAATATGATCTAAAATAGGATCATCAAAATCTTAATTGCCCAAATGAATAAATGCTGCACAGCGTTACAAGCTGTCATAGAGTACGTACAAACCTTTAATTTAGAATTAAAACAAATATTCCCTAAATATCAGAACCGAATCCAGTGTTTTATATGTATTTTGCAATCTTAAATATGTGATAAAAAATCAGCTGAATGACTTTTAAACAACTGACTGCTGCGCTGTCGAGGTGGCTTAGCTGTGAGCCAATATTATATAACAATTTTGCCATTGATACGAAAAGAAGAAGAAGCCTGGTAAAAATAAAATCGTTGAAGGGTTTCTATAAATAACAAGACAGAAATTAATTTTTAAACAATAAAAGACACTTATCAGATTAACCTTATAAGGCTACAAAATATTTAATATGTAGCCTAGACCAGAGGTTCCCAATTTGTTTTTTTCATAGACCTTTTTCAAAATTTTACGAGTTCTGGTGGATCTCCTGCAGTTTCAATAACTATCATATTCCCACAACTCGAAAAAAAAATCGAAGATTAAATCTAACAGTTTTCGAAAAAAATGATAATTGATTAATTTATCAATTAAACCCTATACTGCCTACCATAGACTGTCGGGGATGCGCGTACCTTAACGCGCATCTCCAGACACAATTATGAAAAAATTGATTGTGTCTTATTTCCGTGATTCAAGAGATCACTGGATTTTGTTTTGAGTGGATATCAGAAAAGCAAAGGTGGCCAATGAAAAAAGTGATTCCTTCCAACTTTACTTTTTTGACATCCACTCACAGCACAATGAATTCATCTCTTGAATCGCGAAACTGAGACACAATCGGATTTTAGTTCATTTGCATATTTTATTTAAGAAAACTCGGAACCCATTCGGAGAAGTAGTGCTTTATGGATTGACAGCAAATTATCAATATTTGGCTTCAGTTTTATTAAATTGATTAATTACTTACTGGAATACTTAATTATTACTTTTAAACACGTTACCAGTACATACGTAAAAACACATACAATTTATGGAAATATATTTAATTATGGCTGAGTTGTTTGATTCGTAGTTAATTTGACCAATGGTTAGTTTTGTACCGAAATGTCAAAATTATCTATGGAGTCAGACCACTGGTTAGAGATAACTAAGGTTCAATTAACGTTGCCTAAGTCTTTTAACATTAGCAACTGGAAGGAACCTGAAATATTTACGGTCATGCAGGTCAATCATAACGTCTTTTCTTTAGTGAAGCACCACACAGTAAGGTAAAAAATATCTAATAAAGTAGGCACAAAAAGTTCGATAATCCTCGGCTTTCTGCCTTTTTATGGAAGTATCTAACAATGGCAGAACCATTGTTAGATACTGCCATAAAAAATCAGTATTTATTTTTTATAAGTACCTAAAACACGCAAATATTGCAAATATACAAAAGAAAAGAAAAATGTGTACCTATACCAAACGTAACAAAATGGCAAGTAGGTTCTTAATTTGTGGACACTAGCAAACATTTAATGTTTCTGTTAAATATTCAATTGCTCCTTTAATAAAAAAAAAACTTAAATTTTAAAACAACTCCTTAATTAAGAAGAATAAATACTAGCCTTATATCTGTCATTAAAGTTTAAATTTCTATAACCATTTTTTTTTTATTTTACATTGTGTTGTTTACCACCCGCATTTTATTATGTAAATCAGGATATATTTAGGTAGACTACATATTTGCGTTGTGTCAATGTATTCATTATCTAGCAAATATTCTTAATTATATTTAAATCACAGATGAAGGTATATGTTTCTCATTCTAGATCTCGTACTATATAGAAGAATTTTATTTTTTCTTGAGAGTTTTTTAGGGTCAAGTGTATAGCGTTATCAGAATCAATTTTACAGTATTACAGTGCGTAGCACGAAATAACAATATAATCTTACGGTGGAGAATACCAACCACCAGGGTATAGTGGTTATATTTGGTGGTATGTTGCATTGTAAAGTAAGCAGTAAGCAAACCTGTTTTTTTATTGTCTCACTGCTGGGCAAATACCTCCTCTAGACAGAGGGTATAGGGCATAGTCCACTACGGGGCCCAAGTGCAGACTGACGGACTAACATATCCTAGAAACAATATTTCTTAGATATGCAGATTACGTCAATATGTTTGCCTTATCCGCAATGAACGTGGTGAATCAGCACTTCAAATTTCAATTACAAAATAAACAATTTCACTGAAGCCGGCGCCGGGGATTGAAATTAGGTTCGCCTCGAGTAAACATAATTGAAGGCGAGCATTTGGAGACTGAGCTACCACGGTCATCGTGTTGCGTTGCACGATGTATAAACTCGGAATCAAGTTTTATTATTGACAATTACTAAATAAGTCCTGTTATTTATACGCAATATTTGTCATGAGTTGAAGCCATAAAGGATCCAATGTCTGTCGCTAGTTGATGGAATTAACAGAATCAAAAAGATATGGTTCTTCAAATATATTATGAACTTTGCAATAAACTAGAAAATTATATATTTGTATCATAGTTTTATTGCAATAAGTAAAATTTACTTAACTGTTTCGGTTTAGGCAAGCCAAAAGCAACGTTTTATTGAATTTTTAACATTATTTTGAAAAAATATAATTTGTATTTCAAATATATTAGCCACCATTAAAATGTCAATTCTTGAATATTAATTCTTTATTTTAGATATGGATTCCTTACTTGGCCTTGTTAATAGGACAGCGGAAATATGTTGGATTACCGACTGGGGTACCTAATTAAAAACTCCACGCTATGTCACATCGGCTTGGGACGCAGGACCACGAAGACTCAACCCTGGCCCGTGCTAAAATACCACATTTTTTTAATATGAAGGTGCATTGCCAGCTCCATCTATTATTTTTCTCTTGAACTTGAATGACGAATATCAATAGATGCATTTTTCGTGTCGATATCAAGACATCTCCAAAGAAGCGTCATAGTTCCACGTAAACGTATGACTTATTTTAAGGATCCTACATATCCATTTAATGATTTTGATAAATTACTAAGTGCAATAGACATTAATATATTGAAGAACATGAGACTACGATTTAGTTATTTATTCATTTACTATTCGCTCAAATATCCACATAAGCATAAATTTCGTTAGTAGAACCAGCAGTAGCTTCTGCTGCTGCTGAGGGCACGATTCGAAGCGGTCAAGTACCACGAACTCACAGGACACAGGCATGAAGTAGGAGCTCCCTTTTTGAGAGCTACATTACGCCGGTCAGTGCAGGTGGCCGGTTCCGTATTGCCCTCTCCCTCCTCCCAATGACAGCGGTAACCAAAGAGCCAGAAACTCTGGAGAATCTCCCACTGGATACCCATGGTCAGTTAGCGTACAGCCTGAACATGGGTACTCAGGTAGCCCCACGTATTTGTGGGGGGGAGGGGGCACCTTACCGCTCTCCACTGTCCCAGGCAAGCGACGCAAGAACACTTCGGCACCCTCTTCCACCCTAGTTGTGGAGTTCTGTAACATCACGGGATTACACTCAAACGTAAATGCCGTCCACCACCACTTTGAGACGGCAAGGCCAGCCTTTCTCTTTTTGACCGAGACTCAGATATTCTCTCCGGCAGACACCTCCTATCTCGGTTACCCGGGGTACAAACTGGAATATTCATTTGTGCCCCGTGCAGGAGTGTGTGTGTGTATGACAGAGAGGGTATCTCCTCTCGACGTCTCGGCAGTCTTGAAGGTAGGGACCTGTCCACACTATGGATGCGCATTGATAGCGACGACCACCCTCG
>JAOCPS010353525.1:0-12560 GCA_025505425.1 Graphium colonna | reverse complement strand
CCAGCATGCAGGTTATTACCCTCACACTCGACGCACGTTTCGCCCCGACACCGGAGCATCCTCAGGATGTTGCCTCTTCTTGTTCAGCGTTCGCTCCGCGCATGCATGCTTGTGCGTGCGCTTAAATATTTACTTGCAGGTTGTTAGGGGATTTTTTTCGCGGAATATTGCTAATTAAACAGTCTTATAGAATTGTATGAAGCTCTAACACTTTTTCTAAATTCTTTTCAAAATTCAGTACAATGCATAAGTATTTACTTAAATTAGGGTATATATTTCTTTGCTCTTTCTATAATATCGCTATTTTAACGAATGTATGTCTTTGATTAAAAACCACTAAGGAATTTATTGTTAGTATTGATTGACTGGGCGTTAAACAGAGGTTACAAACAGCAAAGCTTTTTTTCAATAATGTTTTAGTAATTACTTTGAATAAGTAATTGCACTCACATATGTTTTTTATGTAATCCTTTCAACGTAATATTCATTAGTACAATTGTACATGTATACTGTACCATTTCAATTGCAATTAACCAAACGACTGACAAAAAGCTAAGGAAATGTCTAACTATATTTAATTTTTTTTATTCAACTCCGTCAGAGCATGCTTCGTTAAAATTCCTAAAGCAGTTAAAATAGTTATGTAGGTAAATTGCTCTTTCGCTTTTTAAAAATTAAATTGGGTCCTAAAATATTCTGAATTTGCTTTTGCAGCTAAGTTCAATTATGCTTATCTTTAGTAAAATATATGAGAATAATGGGTTCCTTTAAAGAAGTAAATACTTCTTTGATCATCACATATAAATATACCTTAATACGATACCAAAAGCAAACTGATTAAATTTAAGGCGAGTAAATTTTCAATTAGTGATGAAATATATTTCATTGGTTTTATCAAAGAAACTTTAAGCATATTTTATATGTATATACTATTCCAAATATCTTCTAGAATTATTTTAACACGTTTAACTTTATTTATAATTTACATAATAAACTTTGGTTACCTGTTAGACGAAGAAGCTTGGGTAAATCGCTGGTTTTATGTTATATAATATACACCCTTCAGATATCTAATTATTATGTATTTAATTAATAATATAAATATAATATTATAAAGTTATCTTCGAATTCTAAATTATAATTAAATAATGTGTCAGGTAACAAAAATCTTTTGCCATCAAGCCTCCATATCGCACAACCTTGTCTAACGGAAATAATACAGTAATTTTCCCCAATTCGTAATTTCTTGAAAAGTTTTTATCAATACTTATAAAATTTAGTACCTAACAGTCCGTCGTTTCTTTGACACATGCTATTATCGAGTTGTCAGTGTGAGACATATATAAATCTCGTCCAAGTTAATATCAAGGAACTCCTGCAGTAGGAACCGTAATACTTGTATAGGTCTCAGAGATCCTTTTGGACTGAAATACCGACCAAATACTTTGTCGAGATCGAAAATTGAAGGCCTTTCTCTGAACTATTTCCGCCAGGATAAACATGCATTGCATCATTTTTTAACTTTTTATTAAATTTACCCTGTCATCAATTAAAATTTATTTTTAATAAGATTTTTATTCTTCATATATTAGGTCTTTACCTATGAAATTGTCGTTCTTCAATACTGGTCATTTCAATTAAAAAAAAATGGAATGGGTCTGTATTCTAAATTCAAATTAATTTTGTTTTAAAAACATGACATTCTTTTTACAAACTCAGTCGTTTGTTTATTGATTAGCGTTGTATTTTCATTACATTTGAAAATTGTGCGTCATAATGGATATTTGTTATTATTATATTATATACGATACAAATTAACAAGGTAAAAAAGCTTGATAGATGGGGCCCACGAACTAAGCGATCGCCAGCACAACGTACGCGTCGAGACATGCCTCGCGCTGCTCAACAGGCAAAGAAATGAAGGAATTTTGAACCAAATTGCTACGTGCGATAAAAAATGGATTCTGTTCGAGAATCCAAAGCAATCAGGAAGATGATTTAGCACCATAGCAATGCCCTACACCAAAAATGATCCCTAAATCGTCACAGCTTTTAACAAAACGGCCTGAGCATTACTGCAGATGTATACTGTGAAGAGAAGCTTGCACATCTGCAACCAGCTTTGGTCAATCGGTCGCCCCACTGATCCTTCACGACAACTTGCGACCCCGTTCTGCGCAACAGACAGTCTCCAAACTGAAAGAGCTGGGTTTGGAAGCTCTCCCTCATCCTCCATACTCACCAGACCTTCCACTTACCGACTTTTACTTTTTCCAAAATTTAAACAACTTTTTAGTGAGTAAAAATTAAATTCCCAAGAGGCTGTACAAAATGCCTTTGAAGAGTTTGTGGTCTCCCGTCCAGCTAGCATCAATAAACAGCCAATGTGTTGGCAAAGATGCGTCGATTGCATGGGTGATTAGTTTGAATAACAGACATAAAAAAAAATTAAAAATAAGTACTTTCACTTATTCCAAACAAAATATAAAGACCTATTATGATCCCCACATATAGCGTCTTCGAGTATTGAATGTGACTTACCAGTAGTCCTGAATAAACTGTGCCTTAATGGTCTTTCGTGAGCTCAATGTAAGTAAAACACTGAAAGTTTTTGCTTCTCGTAATAATTTTATCATATGTGGAGAGGTTTCTGTATATTTACTACAGATACCATGACATTAAAGAGAGGAGGAAGTTAAAAAGCCTAAGTGATTAATGTCTTTACAGAGCGCCTCCCGTGGGGTTGGAAAAGTGTTGCCAACTTTTTAATTTCTCAATCTGACAGCACGTCTAATTATTATTATGTATGCAACGTTTGAATAATATACCTATTATTGAACATTTAAATAAAATACGTTTAAAATTATTGCAATCATGAACACTATCCCTTCAAATGTAAATTAGAGTTATATAACCTAAACGCCACTGATTTCGTATTTCTCCAGTGTTCCAAATGCTATTAAAGAGATCAGTAAGTATGTTCACACCGAGAAAGTCCAACTATTTCTACGCTCTTATAAGTACATCGTCAGACCTGACGATGGAGACATTCACGAATATTTTTAGTTAATATTGGCGTAATAAGTCCAGAGTTGAGAAGTTGTTTTGGTAGAAGGCTATTTGGGTAGTGATAATTTAGCAGTTTCATACAGTATCAAGACATCTATCCTCTACTGAGGCATGAGCCAACAGCAGCATGTCCTGGGACTCTAATACAAAGACATTTTGTGATATCTTAAGTTGCTTTATCCCGGGACTGTGCCACGAATATGATCTTTAGCCCTTTCACAGAATTTATGTTATCATATTCTAACATCCGTTTCGAGAATTATATACCCACATATGTTATTATAGATAATAAAATATATATTAAATAAATGAAACGTTAAATATATCGCAAAAAAGTTGTCTAGACAAATCACGTGCCACAGATGTTGAAAAATAGTAATGGGCCGGTGACACCCGCCAGCTCTAGAAGAGCAGAAAGAGTCAAAAAACAACTGCGCACCCTCGCAATAAACAAATGGGGACGTAGGCTGGTGCACTCAAATGCCCGCCTATAAATACATATAAATTTATTTTTTACTGATATATTGACTTCACTCACACGTTGGTTAGGAAATTCGGTCAAATGTAAATATTTCATTTAACTTGTGTGCTAACCTGTGAATATAATTTTTGAGGTTTAAGAAGGTCAAGTAGCAAGGTTTGTTTTACTGAAACGGCACATTTTATCTAGATGATATCCTCACCTTTCTTATAGTTGCTTTAACGGATTTAGGGTAAACTGCAAAGAAATTAATGACGTAAAACTTGCACATTAATTTAAGAACGTCCATATTCTTAAATAAACGTTTTAAAATGTTGATGTGGTATTTAAGATTTATTAAAATAATATTAAAATACTACATTACTACTTCAATATTATAGACGCTGCCTCATTGGTTAAATTTAATTTATTTTATTTATTCATAGTTTAATCATCTGCATGTAAACGCCTTATTTTGTTATTGAGCGCAAAATTTTGAAATAGCTGGAGTTATTTGGCAATTTTTTGTTTCAAAATACTGAGTTTTTGAAAAAAAATATTTGTAAGTTGTTTAAACAAGTAGGTTTATAACAATGGTAATTCAAAAATATGGCGTCACTTTTAATATGATGAAATATCCACCAGCGTGTTTATAGTGTTATAAAATAGGATTGAAATAAAAAAATCAATGTGCTATTGGTAGCCAAGTAAATCAACCAAACAACGACCGACAATACGGTTTGGCCAAACATAGCTAAGCTGGTGATGAATTTGTGCACTTGATCCATCGATGGGCAGAAAAGATTAAGGGCAAGGGTTCAGGTTCAAAGGTTCCCCTTGCTCTCAAACGTACCCACATCACCTGCACCATAACAACTCTTTGCTCCGATAGAACCTATTTCAAACGTTGCAAAAGCTTTCCATTGGGCATATCACAGAGCACTTATTTACAAAATCGCATCTTACGGCCTAAGGCAAGTAAGAACATCATTTGTATACATGGGCTTAATTCAAAAACGTTCATATAGTCAAACAAATCAATTTTAAAGTTTAATTATACCGCCAACGCTCTAACACTAAATTTTCTCAAGGCTTAAAGGTACTTTTAATAACACAAACTTCAAAGTAAGAACAAAATCACCTTGATTTACAAATACAGTTACTAGACTCATAACAATGTCTTCTCAAAGTTCACTTTTCTTTTGTTCTTAATACCCGATAAAAAGAAAACTACTATGAGTATGTATATACGAAAATAAAAATGAATCGCTAAATTTATTTTTATACGCAAAACTAAGAAACTTTTGGCGATTTGGCCTTTATTTTATTGAATGGGAAAGTTTCTTCGGTTTTGTTTTAAAGTCACCAATTTTAATTTTTTTTTTGGCCTTTTTTCATCATCAAGCCCTATTTTTAAGATTTTAATAAAAAGAGCAATATAACATATTTGCTATTTCCTTTAACACCAATACTTAAAGAATCAAGATACAAAAAAAAAGATCCTTGAAAATAAAGTCCTCATATTCGGCCTTTGTTTTCTGTCTAGTTGCTAACTCAATTTTATTGTATATTAGTTTTTTATAAAAAGTAAAACATCCGATATTTTATTTCATACTGCCTTTATAATAGTCAGTGATGATTCCTCGGGCGAGCGCGGCCGTAGAAGTGCAGCATAAGCTGTGAAATGAAGTTATGCTCTACCACCTCAAATAAGTATTGTTAAAGAATGAAATGACAGTAGATGGATACGAAAACTGAACTGTTGTAAGGGTCAGATTATAAAATAAAAACACACTCAATCAATCTAACAGCTGTAATAAAGTAACAATTAAACAGATTTTCTGAAAACTTAATCTATAAGAAAATAATGAAAAAATACAACCACCTCGTATTATTTATTATTTTTTAAAGTTCTCTACGATGTAAAAGATATGAAGGGATAGACCACTAACGATATTAAAGGAGAGGACTCGGTACGCGAATAGGATCATATTTATGAAATAAAATCAAAGGCACAGTTATTTAACAAATTTTTAGGGGCAAAGAAAAAATTAATCAATGGAGTTTGACGGCTTTGGGAGGCGCTTGATCACAACTGTACATGCGAGCACGTCGACTAACCCAATCTCTACTTCCTTGAGTAAGCAATTTTCCTGTCTGAACATTCCCATTATCATGTTTCATCTTATATTATCTAAGCAAATACATTGCCAAAGGGAAAGCCAGCAAATACCATAGATCACTTAGCTTGGAAATTATTTCGTTTATCAATGTTTATTTAATTTAAGTAATTTATTTCTTATGATTCTCTGTCAACTTCGTTGTGGATGTGTTGTTGTTGTTCCTTTCAATTAATAATTTACCGAATCATGGTAACTCAATGTCTGAATAAAGGAGATAAGAAAGATATCTCTCTAAATAAATAGGTAGACAATTCATCAATTTATTGGTTGCAAGGGTGTATCTAATAGTGAGCGGGGGGAGGGGGCATTTTTTCCCCTTTAAAAGAGTGCCCAGTACAGTTTGTGTCTCTTCAGAAAACTCTCTGAAAAGCCTCGTTTTAGAATAAAAATTGTGTGGTGATGGTACTATCTTAGCTCCAAACTTATGAGAAAAATGTTTGTTAAGAAATAAAAGGAGAATAAGAGGAAGGAGGATAATGGATAAGGTAGGTTTGACAGAGAGAAAACATCAAAACTTTCACAGACTGGCCTCGAAGACCTGGAGTCCCGATCCCGTATGTCCTGGAATAAATATCCGACAGATAATTGATAGAACACCCTCTGAGTGATTACATTCACTTATTGATAGTCAAAAATATTAGTACTGCTTAGTAAAGTAAAACAACTGACGTGACGACGTACCGGCACAAATAATTCAATGGGACCGATATTTGCTTTATTTATGTTATATATCAACAACAACATTTTTTCGTTCTAATTGAAAGAACCTGAAAAGGGGAATTCATCACCAGTAACCGCTAACACATATATATTTTTTTTCATTTACTAATTGACATATATTGATCGCTCCAGTTTGTTGTAGAATATTATACATTAAACACAAAAGATTTGATTATCTTTCTGAGTCTTGTAACAGGAGGAATCAATTTATGTTTGATCCCAATATTAACATCGCTTATATTACATTATATTGAAAAATCATTTTTACGTCGATGCACATACATAAAAATTTCCTATATCTTTAAAAGCAGGATCCAACGCCCTGTCTCTATTTCTTGGCTGAGAGGCAAGGATAATTTAAATGGGAAGTAACTTGAATCATCGTTTGCATTGGCAGGCAGTCATCAACAAGGTTCCAGAGTGGCACCAGAGGCAGATGAAATAAATGAGCAAATATAAGCCTATCAGTGCTGAATACCTGTTGGTGCAAGGTCTAAGATGCAACAAATTTCTCGTTCGTTTATCTCATTACGATTTAGAATAACCGTTCAGCAAGAGAATGTAGCCATCATTCTTGCTACGTGGAGTTGGTTTATTAGATATGTAAGTATGTGACTATAGTTAAGTTAGTACTCACCCTGTTTAAATATTTCCGTCGATGTAAAATTAATATCAGTTAATTATAAATAAGTTTGAGCTGAAAAAAAAGGTTGAAAGTAAAATTATTAAAATAGACTTGTTTTAACTTGTGATTATGATTTAAGAAGGTATGTCAGTATGATCGCGCTGATTTATTATCTGAATATATCGATTTTAATTGGTTGGGTTTTGTTGCATCCGGTTCCCGTCTTTTTTCCCACACAGTACCTAAACGAGATTCGCTCATGTATTGTGTGGTAATTCATGGCTCACGTTGCGTTGACGTACATACGTCGCTGCGCAAATTTCGTTTGAAGAAACCTGAAGAAAGGGTGCTGAAGTTCGCACTAAAGGTGTCCAGAGAAGCAGGAGAAAATCGACGAAGGAAGAAAAGGTACTTTACTTCCCTCCTTTTAGCAGAACTGCATCATATCTCGTTTCTTTCCCGCAGTTTTGCACGTATTTCCTCGTGCAACAACCAAACCTTTTAAAATCGAATTCTGTACTCATCCGCTTTAACATTTTGATTCAGCGAGTCGGATTTATTAGTGAATCAGCGCTAGCCATTATCAAAGTACTTATTTCGCTTCGTATTAAACAGCATACCAAGAAGTTCATATACATACGCGAGATGTCGGTCACGTGGTAACTGCCTACTTGTGTAAATTTCGTTCATACCGCTATATACCGTAGTCAATTCGCTAATATATTGATTTGTTAGCTTAACCCGCATTTAAAAACCATTCAATTATCTAAAATTTGTCGGTTAAAGTCGTGTAAATACATTACACTAACCCACCATTTTGTTGTTTGAAATTACGTAATAATAATTGTTTTCTTTTAAACATTTTGCTTACATCTATTTTCTATTAAAATGGTATGAGCCGACACTAATTTGCAATTGCAATATGCTAACAGATATAGGATATTATCACGCATGCAAAATATTTCTGATCGCGTCAAGGTCTTTAATTCAAAATCATTTGATGCAGTCTAATTTTTGTACGATTTTTAAACTAATGGTACGTTGCGTGATGATTTTGAAAATGTGCTGGATAAAATAGCTACTTTAGAGTTGAAGGCAAATTCGAATTACATTGTCGACTATCAACCGCTTTCCTCGTTCAAAAATCTATTAAGCTGTGGGAAACGAGCTGCCAAGAAATTTCAATCTCTTTCATGAATACTAGGTTCATGTCAGACCCATGCCATGCATGCCACCCTTAACTTCCGAAAATGCCTCCAATGGAGATACCCGAGTTCGATGGCGACATAAAAAGTTGGCCTTTATTCATCACAAGTTTCCAAAACCTCTTACACAATAATGTGTCGTTGTCGGATTCGGAGAAGCTTTGTTATTTATTAGGCAAATTAACTAGCAAGGCACGCACCGTATGTTCGGGGATCACGCCTTCAGCTGATAATTATTTATTATTCCTAAATCCGTTAATTAGTAAGTATGAAGGTAAGCGTTTCTCTGCCGCTTCATACCAGAATCAATTATTTGATTTTAAGTCCATTACTTACGCAACTCCTAATAGTTTAGAATCGTTCTTAGACGAATTCGCTTCATCAGTAGCCGCTTTAAAAACATAAAAGTTGATAAACTCTCTGATTTAATTTTCTTGCATATCGCACTTAAAAAACTACATATTGATACGGCGCGTACATTTGAGTCCAACCACTGTAATAGTCGGAGTTGTTAAATCGCAACATTTTTAAGTCTGGTTTCATTTATTCGCGGATATATTAAGGTTTTAGAACGCACCTCATCCGGGTAACGGTTGCTAACATTAACAGAAAACCAGTTGATCGTAAACCATTGACACATGCTTATATTAGTTCGTCCGCATGTACTTTGTGCAATTATAATCATGACTATGTTTATAAGTGTAGGGTTTAATAATTACAAACCTACAAACCGGGTAGTAGTTTAATAATTACAAACCGGCCCACCCGTAAAGGCGAGTCAAGTGATGACGTCACGGTTTGTGCGCTAGCAAATGGTAACGGATTTACTCGCCGCGACTTCCATGGCCCTGCCACCGTGTTACTGGCAATTGCGCATATAATAATTTTTGATTCTAACGGCAATTAACATAGCGTTCGCGCATTGTTAGACAGCGCTTCTCAAAGCAATTTTATTACTTGTTCTTGTTGCCAAATTTTAGGTTTAAACACAAACATTAGACCCCCTCGTTCAGTGGTTGAGAGGATAGGAGGTTCGAATAAAGCCATTCAAGGTTCCGTAAAACTTAAATTTCATTCTCGCTTCGATCGAAATATTTATTATAACATTGATTCTTTGGTTGTTTATAAAATTACAGAACGGCTGCTGACCGCACCAGTGATGCTTCGTTATTATCGAATTTTAAGGGTCTTCCGTTAGCGGACGATACCTACTATTGCTCGGGCCCGATTCAAATATTGATCGGTACCTCTCTTTTTGATTCAGGGACAATCTCCGCATGTCTCACCGCTCGCGTTAGAAACGGTCCTCGGTTACATAATTGTTGGTGAGCCTCCGGTCCGTGTAAATAGCCACGAGTCCGTTTTGTATTGCTGCACTGCGGACCCATTGAACTCCGTTATTCAGAAATTCTGGGAGCTGGAGGAGGTCGACGTCCCTCCGGTTCTTAGTCCCGATGATAAATTGTGTGAGGAATTTTACTCGCAAGCTAGTGACGGACGTTACGTGGTGGCTTTGCGTTTCAAGGTTGACGTCAATTGTTATTGTTGTTGTTGCGTCAGGCAAGTAAGCGACGGTTTTAATGCTTAGAGAGAAAGATGCAGGCTTCTCCACAATTAAAGATCGCATATGACAATGTAATCTGCGAATACTTAGAGACGAACTATATTTCGCCTATAAATTGTAATCTTTCACAAATTTCGTATTTTATTCCGCATCACTATGTGATCCGAGAAGATGAGATCACAACGAAGTTACGAGTGGTTCTCGATGGTAGTTGTAAAACCAGCACTGTTTTTTCCCTCAATGACCTGTTATAAAGAGGTGAAAATTTTCAAGGCTGTTTGTTTAACATAATTAATAATTTTCATTTATTTTCGATAGCTCCTTCCGCTGATATTCGTCAGATGTTTCTGAGCATTGGCGTAAGAGATATTGTCGTGTGTCGCTAAAATATGGGACGTTATGGGATTTGTCGCATCTATCGTCTCGTACGTAAACTAATCATCAAGCAGCTTTGGCTGTGTAACTGTGATTAGGATGACACTCAGCCTGAAAACATAGTAAAATTATGAATATGTTTAAGAGAGGAACTTTCTTTGTTAGGTGACATAAAAATTCCCCGTCACTAAGGTATCGTCGCTGATAGTGTGGTTACTATTTTAGCATTCACAGACGCCGGCGAGAAGGCGTACGGGGGAGTAATTTATTTTCACGTTGAAAATAGGGACTTTAATACAACCAATTTGATAACAGCTAAATAGAAGGTTTCTCCTAAAATGGTTGTTTCACTTGCTCGTCTTGTACTCTGTGCTATTCTTTCATTAATTCAACTTATTAAAAAGGTGGTAGACGCATGTCAAAGTTACGTTGTTTTCCGTAACAAATTTGCATTTTCGGACTCAACTGTCGCTCTCTGCTGGGAACATTCCTCGCCTCGCCGATAGAATACCTTTGTAGCCAACAGAGTTTCAAAAATACTAATATAATTTCTGTTGCGTGGATTCACTCCGTCTCACTTGATAAATCACCCGCTTTGGTTTAGCAGCCCCCTTTGGGGGCATTTAGACGTCTTACAATTGCCTATGGTTCCGTTTAACCCATCCCATGCGCCCGCGACGCCCGATGAAAGAAAACACACTATTCTGGTCACTACATCCACGGAATGAAGTCCTATACTTAATTTAGGAGAACGTGTCTCTTCCTAGAGTAAATTGTTACGTATTGTTATATACATTTGTCGTTTCGTAAAATTATTACCATTAAATTACCGTATGGCAGTTTCAGAAAACGACTTCGCTGAGTTAATGATATTTCGCGAGCTTCGACGCTTTTATTTTAATGCTGAATTTAACAACCCAGAAATAATAGATATTGTAGTAATTCATTTCGACACCTGAAGTCATTTCTCAAGGATGGGTTATTAAGAATCGGTGGACGTTGGAGATACTCTGACTTGAGTTACGAAGAAAAATGTACCATTCTGCTTTCTAGAAGAGATTCCATTTTAATCACATGATTAGTCTGGACTAAACAACATACACTTGTTTAAATCACATGATAAGTCTAGACTAATCATGTGATTTAAACAAGTTTATGCTGAATAACTTGGTTTACCTAGTTGTTTTACTGCATATGAAATAAATAACAGTTTTTAGTGTGTTAATTTGTGATTTTATTCATTTTAGTATTATTAGGAATTATTGTAGGTAGTTTTCGTTTTTAATTCCTTTTAGTTAGGTTTACAGGAATTAGGTAACAGAGTCACCATAGCTAGAAGCGTCGATGGCTCTGACCTTTTTGAAAATAATTAGGTTGATTCTCATGCGACATATCCCGATAAGAATATTACCAAAAGATTAGTGACAAAGTATAGCTGAAGTAAATTCCAACGCAGGAGAAATTAAAAAAAAACTGATGTACTTATAATTTATTTTAAAATTAAAATTACAAATTTAAATTAAGGCTTAGACTAATGACTGTATCCAAGTGTGTAGAAGAGTTAAATCCCTTGCATTTACTGTGGCTATATAACGGGCCTCGTACTGTTAAGTCGGCGTTTCCACCGAAGCAATATTCTACGTACAATTCGTGTAATGTGACACATATCGGCGGATTTCCACTTACATGGTGTGCGATCGGGTCTTGCATTATTGCAACATATGTTATAAGAATTATGTACTGGCAGTAACATGATGTGTGATCGGTGTTAGCATCATTGCAACATATGTTACAGGAATTATGTGTGATCAGCGTGTGAATCAATTTTGATACTCTATCATCAAATTTCCTTGCATTATGGTACGTAACACCTTCCCCTTTAGAACAGCGACTATTTTGTCAGCTTAAGAGTAAATGTTGATGGTGGCTGCTGCCGCTTCTGAGGTGAAGCTGCCATTTTTTTTTCTTCCGACTATAGCATCTATAGCATACCCAGCAGAGTATGGCGACACTAATGATTGTGATACTCAGGACCAGGCTATAGAACGGAATGGTAGTGTGATAGAGAATAAACCTGTCTTGTATTGAATAGCTTGTTGTAGTTTAACCCTGTTTTGGATTTTATGCATTTTCTTTAAATCTACTGAGTTAATTTCTAGTGGTGATGAAATTATTTACTTATGAGGCTTAGTTGATATACTGTTTTTATCTTCATCGGATGTCCTTTTAGTTTGTTGTTCGTGTTGATGACGGTGAATTCATCTGTACGCAGGACACAATTATGCGGGATGATAGCTAGGAAACTTCCTGATAAGGTGCTGATCTCATCTCGTTGGCATGTAAGTTGTACTCGAGTGGG
>JAOCPS010353414.1:0-22131 GCA_025505425.1 Graphium colonna | reverse complement strand
AGGAAACCTGCATATCTAAGAAATAATATTTCTAAGATATGTGAAGTCTGCCAATCCGCACTTGGGCCGCGTGGTGGGCTATGCCTAATACCTTCTGTCTAGAGAAGGCCTTTGCCAAGCAGTGGGACAATATAAAAATAAGCTTACTTTTTATAAACTCTTGTTAGTGGTCGTACTCCGAAACGGCTTAACCAATGAGAATACGTCGTAGTAGTTAGGTAGTAAGTATTTTTCATTCTTATATTGTGTTTATTCGATTTTGAAATTTAATTTATTATATATATATATATACATATATATATTTTTCAGAGTATATTGATCTTAACGTTGACGTAAGCTTATATTTTGAGGTGGTAGAGCATAACATCTTTTCGCAACTTTTGCTGCACTTCTACGGCCGCGCTCGTCTGAGGCAGTACTATCGCCCTTTATAAAGTCGCCATAAAATAAAGTATGCATGACTTTTGGGAATGCCGGATGGCCACGTCTACCCATTTCTGTTCCTCCTCCTTTCCCCTTCAAACCCTCAATCCTAACCCCATCCTATGCAATTAACCTATTCTATCCAATTTCCCAGGTTGACAACGCACTCGCGATGTTTGTGTTCTTATGTTCAAAATATGTGTATATAAAGCGTAAATTATTTATGACATGAGCGTGCGCGCATACTAATAACTTATAGATGACGAAACGCGCGAAATAACCTATTTGGGTTAATAAAATAACCCAATATGGCAAAAAAAATGTAAACATATCTAGAGTTTTCCTCCTACTAATGCGCAGACGATTATACGTAACCGCCAACCATGTTGCCACTTTCAATACAACGAATGATTTCGAATTTCGAATCATTATAATGTCACATTGCGCGCGCGTACTAGAAATGCTCCCGCGCCGCACTCAGGATCTGCGCACGAAGCGTCTATCCCATAATGCCATCCCTCTCGCACGCGCGCCGTTCGTACTCTATCCCAACGATCTCTTTCGCGCGCTCGCGAGTGGGGGAACGGAGCGGCAACGTCGCGCGCGATAAATTCTGTTAGAGATTACAGAGTTAACTTTGCCTTTATGTGCTCGCGTTTTGGAAGTATCTACGCATATTGTGTCTCGATTTTTGAATGTGTTCTGATTAATGATAATAATGATGCTTATAATGATAGTTTGTTGTGTGTATGAGTAAAGTATGAAAAGCTAATCCTGCGACGTTCTCTTCCTGGATACGCGTATTTTGCCATCGAATCTTCGGTAAATGTTATGAAATTTAAGTACGCTTATCCTAGACTAGGTATAATAGTCACGGATTTTTACCATTTACTAGCGTACCTGACAGACGTTGTCCTATAGACATGTCCTTAATTCGAAAATTTAAACTTTTTTTGGACCAAATTCTGAATCTAAACCATTCTTAAATCCCCTTCAACACACAAATATTTTTTTCAATATCGGTCCAGCCGTTTAGAAGTTCACTGTCATACACATGCTCAGAATAAATATATATATAAAGATTAGAGTACAGCTTATTGTTTTCTGTTGCTCAGTTAGACTCATTTGTAGGACAGACACTTTCTTCAATAATTTTAATTTTTTTTATATATCTAATTAAAAAAAAGCTAGCAATTCGTAATTATTTTTTGGGAATCGTCAAATAAACATCCTTAATCAGTTTTGTGAACTAACACAATCGATAATTTATGTTAAGTAAATAGTTGGGTGTCTCGTCAAAATTACGCTACTCACGAAAAATTTGATTGATATTAATAAATGGTGAAAATGGACGAGGGTTCTTCATTATTAAATTTTTCTATACGCCGAGATATTGACTCCTGATGTAACTATTTTTTTGGTGTCTTGACCAAGTCCAACGAAGTGTAAATTTGGTTCTTCAAATATGAAGCGTAGACCTACCAAAGGATAACCACGCAATGCTGGTGGTAAATTTTTTTGTTCATCATCCCTATACTCTGAAGTTTTAGCACTCCCGTAAAAAAATCAGGCACATTATTTTGCTTTCCATATGATTTTATGATACACATCTTAAGAATGTTCTCATCGTGTCTTACTAATGGAGAATGTTTAAAAAAAATCTATTTCTATATCCTTTACCCCATGAAATCTAGCATAGACTTCCTTTACGTTAATCCATTTGTTGAATAAAGCTCAAACGAAAAAGCTTATTCCACTCGGTGTGTAAGAAGAAACTGACCACGTACTCGAAATTAATTTAAATTAAATAAAAAATGTGAGAATCTTAAGAAATTTACAGGATTAAATCGCGATTCAATAACTTGACAGGAGTGAAAATATTGTGATTTTCAATGATTTATTACAAATCTTTTGAAAGAAAAAAAGCAAATCGATTTAATTTAAAAAGGCCTTACTCGTAAGAGATTTCGCAATTTTTTATTACATAAACCACTGATATATATTAAGATCTCATAAAAACAAAATCTCATAAAAAGCTCTACGTTATCTCCGTAACTGAAAGCTAGGAAAAAAAATAAAAAAAACTACCATCTAAGCTCTGTCACCATTGAAGTATATAACAGTATAGACTATAATATAATATATAAATAGTATAGACTCTACTTAAACCTATCTATTGTCCCTAATATATGATCTCCTATTGTATATTTGTATAAAAAACAACTTAATATGTAAAATACTTATGTTTCTATATGTTTGTATAAAATGTCGTGAAGGTAATGTTTTACTGAAACTGACTGGAATGGAAAGAAATTAATCCAAGTTTAATCCTACATTAATAAGAGATGAACGGTTCATGCTTTACCAAAGTTAAGTACAGTAGAGCAAAACTTAATATGTGTACAAATATGACCACTAAAGATGAACACCATCACGGAAAAATATCCATAATTTACGAGTGTCTACGCAGACACAAAAACACATTAATCTTATAGGACGATGTGACGAATGACCTACTTTTTACAAACCTCACCTTACCCCAACTTCAAGGTAACCATCTAAGAAACAAGCAAAATTATTGTCCCGCCATGAATTCAAACCCCGACATAATTTATAAAGCAAGGGACTCTTCCACTAGGCTACTAGGGCCTAATAGGAAACAAACATTTTGATTTACCGGAAGAAGTTTGTTGACCAAATCCATAAGGTTCAAACCTGTCCAAGTCTATCCCAGCGCAACCGCGTGACTAGCATATATATCATACTGATTATTTCACCCTCGAAAATTATGCCCGTTTTTGCAACATTTTTCAGCGATGCTCCGCTCCTATTAGTCTTAGTGTGATGTTATATAGCCTAAAGCCTTTGCCGATAAATGGGCTATCGAACACAAAAATAATTTTTCCATTCGGACCAGTAGTTCCCGAGATTAGCGCGTTCAAACAAACAAACTCTTCAGCTTCATAATATTATGCGGGTCACTGACTAGACGTCCTGGACGCTTTGCTGAGGTTTCGGGGGAGTAAATTTTGCGCAGTGGCCGCAGTTCCTCATACATTTAAGGTCGCATTTTGAATAGCTCGCACACTATTTCCCGTCACTATATCCATATGGACGCCTCGTCAGTGACCCCCTTTAGTATAGGTAGGATCGAGAATTCTGATCACGCACCCACTGAACCCCGAATGTCATATTAGCAATAATTATAACGTGATATGAATACATATACACGATTATGACATCGTCCGTCAGTTTGGTTTCGAAGAACTCGCCAAGACTGGACTATCGTTGACTGCTACAAAGTTTGTGACCGTTTACTTTAAGTTTTTTGAAATATAAACGTGTCAATTTGACGCATTTAAAGGAACATTAGCATTTTTATGGAATGAGTAATTTATTTTGAAAGGTATATTGTCATATAGTTGTATTGATATTAATTAAATTTTGGAGAATATTCCTCTCAATAAGTGTGTGAAGCAAGATTTAAATCTAACCGATTTCCAAATTTTCCTACGTGTATTTGTAAAAGCGTCGAATTGACGCACTTCGAAAACCTAGTGCGTCGTTCAGTTGAGACAAGATAAAACTTTTTCACTAGTGGCTTTGGTTATGTTTATGTAGATTTTGTCAGTTGCTAGATTTATTGACATATAAGATTTTCAGGCAGTTTAACTATTGGTTTCCTCGTTTTCCTTTCCTTAATACCTGCGTCGTATTGCAATTTTTTCCATATCTCCGGGCGAGTTTTTGACGTTTCGTGGCCCGTCTCGTAATTATATTTCTATCGCTTCACAACTTTACTGTTTTTTGAATTTAAGGCATAATCTAAATCCTGATAACTCGTATTTAAATTTTTCAAAAAATTCAATCTGTCGGATTTAAAACTATGTGCTCTTTATTACAATTGTATTAATTCACCTTTAGGCTTTCTTATTTTTCAAACTTTTGTCGTAAAATAAAATAAATCGATCGAAATCATCTATAAATCCAGCAAAATATCAGAGGTCGTAAAGCTTTATCGCTGTCAAAACGGACATGGTTCATACGGGACCTAACCCTGTGCGGTCGACGCACCTACGTCGTCCGTGCAACACGCAAACCTCTTCCACTGAGCCTATACGCCAAATGTCAGGACGAAACCGGGCGCGCGTCCTAGCGAGTATCCGCATCCTATGCACATCCTGCTTGAGAGGAACCGGAAGTAGCCTCAGCTTAGTAGTAAGTAGGTCATGAACTTGATTCATATCCGGAACTTTTTTTTATCATGAACCACCTACTGGCCTTTTTTTATGCATGACAAAAGAGCAGACGGTTCACCTGATGTTAAGTACTCCCGTCGCCTATGGACACAACATCCGCAAAGATGCGTTTGCGTCATCAGCTTGAGAAATTGGATAAAACAGGTTGAGCGGAAAGGACGGGTCGGAAACATGTTGAATTAACATCAAATATTACCATCAAGCCTTTTTTTAAAACATATTTTTCTTATATACTCCTCTGATGTTGAGAGAGTCCATGGGCGGCGGAGATCGCTTACCGTCACGTGACCCGCTCGCCCGCTTCGCCTCCTCCTCCGTAAAAAAAACCTTGCGAGTGCATGCCACCTGGTTTTTTTAAACAATTTCAACACCTTTCTCTCGACTGTATATATTTCTTTGCAATCCAATGTTGTCTTAGCAACGATTAATTATTGGATAGTTACTAATAAAAAACATCGTACGATTTCACGTCTCGTATCAACATAACGTTAGAGATAAGATTTGTTGATTTGTGCCGATTAGCTTCTTATATTGAAAAGTAATTTCTTTCTAGAAAGAAAAAAACTAATATTAAGAAACAGAGCACAATATCTTTCAGCTCTCCTTTTTTTTGTATACAATTCGTACACTAGATATCCGAGTGTACGATGTCACAAAGTCCGGACGTTGCGTGTGTCTAAGAGCGACGGGATCGCTTACCATCAGGTGAACCGTCTGCTCGTTTGTCTTCTTTCCCATAAAGAAAAAAAAGAAAGAAAATCCTCCATGGTCAATAAATAACATCAGGATGATCAAGGCTCTTTTGATAAGAGGTTTTCTCGCTTCGATCGCGTTTGCAATTTAGTACCAACCATTATTCAAATTAAATCTGCAGTTTCAACCTGCAAATCCATATTGTTAACAAAAATCACATTAATATAGTCCCTATAAGAACTCTACATCGACTCTTTATAGACGATTGAAAGAAGAAAAAAAATTTTTGGTGGATACAAAGAACAACTTAAAGTTGAAAATATTAGGCTGTTGATTATATAGCTTTCACTGATTAATACCGCCTGCGATACAATTTTTCTAAAACTTTAAATTGCTCTACATTACAATGGCCGAATGGTTCGTTAGTCACTTTGCCTTTTAACCATCGAATATGATTTAGCAGAAGGTATATTAAGAATAATCATTTGCCAATACTTAAATACGTTTATTGAAACACAAAAGCATTGCACAATCTTACTAACAGATAAATCAAACCGTATATATTAGTGACGACAAAGTCATTCCAAGTACGCCCACTTTACCATGTTATCCGTATGTAGTCGACAATGTAAAAATATCCTTTAACAGGATCGATAAGCATTTAGTACTAACGTAATTACGTACACAATTAAAATTGTTCCGTAATCATATATTATTACGGAGAGGGCCATAGGAACTAATTACAAGTTCCAGACTCTTATATGGGGCAGTG
Source organism: Graphium colonna (assembly GCA_025505425.1). Lineage (NCBI taxonomy): Eukaryota > Metazoa > Arthropoda > Insecta > Lepidoptera > Papilionidae > Graphium > Graphium colonna. The sequence goes on along the minus strand of JAOCPS010353414.1, from coordinate 15,984 downwards.
TAACGCGTAGGGAGAAATAAAACAAGTTTATTTACAAAGAAAATTACAAAAACCAAAATTCAAACGCCTTCAAAGTGTCGCCATCGCCTTCAAAAAAAAAAAACAAACTACTGATTCGATTTTTATGAAAATTATGCGGTACCATTTTAGAAGTATAAACTGTCAAACAAATAAGTTTTAAAATCAGTTGATAAATGTCTAAACAATAATTTGTCGTTTGAACCACTTATGAATGGATTTTTCTGAAAAATTTATGGAATCATTCCTTAAGCATCGGACAAAAAAAGAATTTTCAAAACAGTTTCATCAATGATGCAGATACGCGTGAATATACATAAAAAAAAACAGAAAAAAAAATTGAGAAACGTCCTTTTATTGAAGTCGGTTAAAAAGAAATTTCTAATCCTCCTTTTCGACAAATCTACCATGTAACTCCCGCCTTTGTCGTCGGCTTTCAAACTTAAAACAATATAAATTATGAAACAACCAACACCCGACATTAGCTACTAAATAGGTACACCAAGAAAGTTTTAACCCAATTATTTTATATTTCCGCGGTGAAACTCGCCTCGAAAGCGTCATTAATAACGCAGAGCTTTATACCGACCATTAATTACCGTTTAGGATGAGACCACCTAACCGTCCCGGCTGAAAATTTAAAATAAAGAGGGAGGAGAGAAAAAAAAAAGTTGTATACAGAAACTTTAACCTCATTATTGGAACGTTCGCGTTGTTGTACGCGCAACGCTCGCCGCGCGCGCGGAGAATTGGCAACGTCGCTTCAATTTTTTCAATGTTGCCACCGCGCGGAGAGCTTTTGAACGCACGCTTTTGGGTAAAGTTTCCTTTACGACTTTAGCGAGGACAAAGAAAAATTTTAATATCCGATTTTGAGTAAAATTTAAAGTTTTATCGGTATGAGATTTTTTGTTAAACTCATCTGTTTAAAAACATCCCAAAGCTTGTCATTTGTTTACTTGCTATTAAGGTGATTAATGTTAAATTTATAATTAAAACAACGATATACAATTGTTTTGTACGGAACATGTTTCATATTATGAGTATAGAAACTTACGAAACCGGGCAGAAGTTGAAAACAATTTGAGTTTATCTACGTGTGAGACAGCAACACTAGCTGTCGAGTGAACGGCGGGCGGCCATGACAGCGCTCAGTCTCACTGTGACCGCGTTGGAGTGAACGTTGTACTCAACCGTTTTATGATACGCGAGCGATACGCGCGAAGTTTTGTGATGTAATAAAGTGCTGTGCGTGTTTTAAGTTTTAACATCGGGATAGCGTTTGTTGTTACAAACTCTGCGGCATTGTGCGAGCTGTGTTTACGTTACTCGGGTCGTTTGTTTGGCCCATGGTAAGGATTCCTGGGAAAGAGACGCGTTTTAGAATTATACTGTGGCCAGCATAGCGTCGGTCGCGCCGATCTTTGTTACGAACGAAAAGTTTTAGCCCCCAATGCGTTTGCACAGCGTAGATGTGGAAGTGCAAGGAAAATAAGGTGCATATAAAGCGGTGTTTTTGTTTCTTAAAAGGCTTTGTCAACGCATTACGCGGTGCTGTTGGGTTTAGATATGGATGAAAGTCAAAAACAATCGAAGTAAAGTGTTGTCGACATCTAACTTTGATACAAAAGCTTTATAATTTTAATTATTTGTTATTAAAACTTTTGTATTAATTTAGTTGGATTATTAGGTGATGAAATAATTATATTCATAAAACCTAAACTATGGATTATTAGATTGTTGCGGGGAGGTTATAAACATTAATAGTGTATCCGGGGCATTGACATCGTTTAATCTGAACCACATGTTTCGGGTCTTTTGAAGGATTACGCGTAGGCTTTTATTATTAAGAAGTACAACAGACATTTTATTTCAATAAAAAAAATGTATTGCAATGTCGAATACTCTTTTAAATGAGACTTTAAACAATCGATACTATGTAACATCGCGATTTCGTCCTTCTTGACTTTTTAGGCCATAATGTATTTAAAATTTTGTTAACTTACTACTACCTTAAATGATATAGAAGCTAGCTGTTTAAATTATACAAGAAAATACTATATAAAAAATATTGCTCTATGACAACCACTAGTCTTCGAATTTAATATATAATAGAATTATTTAATATACAATATAATTTAATATCCACCTAGGTTCCAAAACATGTATGATTAAACACTTCACTGCTTGCTCGAAATTTAGCCTAATTTTACGTACGGTTTTGTTCTTTTTAGTTTCTTGTTACATCTTTTACACTTATTTGATAAGGAAATTATTATAGTGTAAAACTGACTCACAGCTAGGTAGTTATCTTATTCCGATGTGGAAGGTTTGAAAATGCGAAGATCGTCCGTGTTAATTTATGTCTATACGTACAATGCATTGATCTAGGTTCATATACAAGGCGACCGTTGCGTATAACAAAAAAACAATTTTTAGAGTTACTTAATATTTAACAAGCATATTAATTCCACAATTATTGTGTCGTAAAGGAGATGGATTAATGGGTACTATTTTTTGTGTTAAAGTTAATGGTAACAAGTGACCAGGGATAAGCTTGATACTTTATCAAGTGTAATGTAAATACATGTAATTTTTTTCTTTTAAATTATTTTCAGATTATGCATTTTATACCAATTTCAGTGCTTGACATTGTTTGAATGCTGTTTGTATGCTCTACCTTATGCGGTTATAGGATATAAGTTGTAAAATGTCTATAATATACAAAATAAGTGTTAAACAAGTGTTTATAATACACAGCAGTAATAAAAGAAAAATACTTAGTTTTTTCAGACGACTGAAAAGCTTTGTAATTTGAACCTAACCATGCATTGGCAACTTGATTTTTTAATGGGAAAGTGGAAAAGTACTCTATACATTGTAATCTTATAATATTTATAGTTTATCTTATAAAGTATCAAAACATGAATGACAAAGCTTTGTCAATATTTAGGACTAAAGTATTACTGACGTCATAATGCATCATATCGAACCCCATACCCCATGTCGGGAGGCCATCGATCTCCAAACAACAGTGACTTGGAATCTAAGCGCTGTCTTCAAAGTTACCGAAGTGACATTTTAGGCGTTGTTGATGCCTCCCCTCATCCCATTTACGTTTATTCATATGTATATTCTATTCCAACTAAAAACAGAGGGAATGTAAACAAACGTTAGTCACATATAAGCATACAAATAGTTCATGTAATAAGTGGTAAGAGTAAGGTCTATTTCTGTTAATAGTTTGCAACTACGTACGGTTTTACCCGTTTTTGCAACATTTTTCATTGATATTCCGCTCCTATTAGTCATAGCGTGATGGTAAATAGCCTAAATTCTTTCTCGATAAAACTGCTATCCAACACTAAAAGATTATCAACCAAACAAATAAACGAAGCTTTTTAATATTGATATAAAGTTCTGACCGCATTACGGTCACGGCAGCCAATGTACTCTGAGATTAGCCAACTGCGCAGGAGATATTATAGTGCACCTTTACTCTCATAGCCCGATGGGACGAATATGCTACACGACCGGAGAGAGATCAGGCGCAGTACTGACTTTTTACATGCCCATCCGACGCATGGATCATCTTTATTTTCAGGCAATCTGGTGATCAGCCCGCATTACCCAAATCCAACCAAGAAACAACAAAACAAAGTCATTGTACCCCGAGGGTTTCGAACCCACGACCTCCGGTTCACTAAGGGCCCGGTATAACACTAGGCTACGGAGGGATTAGTATAGATCCTGTGTAATTATGAGCGATCATGTTTAATAAGCGAGGTCTTTGTTTAATTTTTGTCTCACCTCTAACTGGAATATGCTATAGATCACAGCCCTAAAGTATCATAGCTTTCAGTTGAATATGTTGTCATATGCTATAAATCCCATAGAAAGATTAAAGGATGAAACTCTGCAGTTCAATGATGATTCTTTTAAAGACAATGCTCATTTTTATATGCCATAGAGTACTAAGTTGCATCAAGTTTAAACATTTTTTTAAACTTCAATTTCTATAAATTTATATTAATTTTTTTTTCAAAAAGAAGGTTCTCAATTCGGATGTTTCTATTTCCTTGTTTTAGGTATGTTTGCGTATCTCCACCATTTATGAGCAGAATTTAAAAAATATGCTTTTTATCTGATAGAATATACTTCTGAAATGGTCCCCTAATTTTTTTTTCAGAAAAATGGGTTTAGTAGATTGTTTTTTAAACCAAAATAAAGGTGAAACATGTTCTTGAAAGTACACTTTTAAGGCGTTTGAAGTTGCTTATTTGTTGGTGATTTTCTTTGAAAATAATCTTGTTGTATATAAGGTCGTAGTGCGTCCGACCCTTTTCGCACAGCCGTTAACATAGTGAAAATTTCTCCGGTCCGAGTGAAACTCCTAGGATTTTCGAAAACAATGGACGCGCGACTCTTCTGTCGGTTAAAAAAACAATATGAGCGTAAGGTCGTTTGAAAACAATGTTCGGCCACCACAGGTGTTCAAATGCCTGTTACGTATTGCAATTTTATCTGAATCGTTGATTTTTATCACCGATATCGTATTTAAAAGCACAACTTTAAAACCCTTATATTCACGCGTGTGACACACTTATTAATTCCATATTTTGTTAGGAATTTGATTGATGAGCGTTTGACGCAGTTACTAAGATGTCGGCTGTTGTATAGTGGGTCGCGGATTCGATTCCCACCCGGATTTGTATGACCTATATATAGTTTTTTCGCATTTCGGTGTTGGTCAATGCGTAATATATATATATTATATTTATATATTATATTATTTATATATGTGTGTCTGCAGAGTCGTAATACTGGATGACAGAACTTATTTTTTTATAGGTGTAATGTACTAATAATAATGTTTTTTTTACCCAGGTTGGGGAAGTTAAAAAGTTTACGTCTAAGCCCAAACCTCGGAAGGTAACTAAATAAAAAAGTAAACTTTTCGCTTTAATAAGTGAAGTGTGTATGTAGCTCCTCTTATAATAATGGCCTTCTGACCTAATTTCGTCCACAGCGGCTTATCTACTCTAAGATCAACTACATAAAAGCACACAAAATAATATGGTGCACAAAGTTACACACAGAAACTGGTGCCATCTCTGATGCTTCACATCAAGCCTATGAATTACAATTTAAATGCGTTGTTCATCTGAATTTTCAGACTGTCATGTGATATATGCTGCCCTAATTCAACTGAGTAACAACACGAATTTAACATCCCCCCTGTAGGATTGAACCCCGTGACCTTCTTGTATAGCACGGGCATATGCCACTATTCTCACTTATATAAGTGGGCACTGCCTGACCACAAAGCTGCCAAGGGCTACCGTCCACGTGGTGGTCGCTGGTACGTCACCGTCCACCGTCGCACCACGTCAGCGGTGAACCGGCCCTTATGAATACTTTATCACCCGTTGCGAATAAAGAAATCGATCAGCCATCGACTCTGCAAATCTTTCTTGTCTCTCTGTAATAAATATATAGAGACAAGAAAGATTTGCACATATATATAATAAAATAATAGTCATTTGTATATAACAAGATTATTTTAATAAGCACAAGACGACTTCAAAAGCATTAGGACTGTATTCGCGTGACATATCTTTTTATTTTTCCTTTTATTTAGATTTAAAAATGAATCTTCAAAACATATTTTCTGAAAATTTCATATAAGTTTTTTTAATCTGTTCATAAGTCATGTTTTGCGCGAACATGCCTCTTAATTTTTTGAAGTAGGTTAAAAAATTCTAGGTACTCTGTCTTGAACGAAAGTAACGATTGATACCGTCCTTTAATTTATGAAACTTTGATATAACGTTATATTTTGTTTTACTATCTTTCTTTTATAACGTCAATCGATTTAACGACAAACTCCCTAAAACGTCGACATCACATGGCTTTTAATTGGTTCAGCTTGTCTTCCGTACAATGATACTCTTTTCATTTAACGCCAACTTTATATAACGCCATAAAATGTACTCTCTATGTGTCGTTATATAGAGTTTTAACATTGTATTATATGATTGAGGCTTTCCTATACAAAATGCGTGAACAATTTCACATTGTGCCATTGTGCAACGTTTTCTAGACGCTTTTTTGTATATCAATGATAGGAATACAGGAATCATTAAAAAAAGGTTAAATACAAGGCATTTGCCACCCTTACAGTTGACCTTTTTTTAAAAAAAATACAAAGCTAAAACTACTTTAAAAAACAAAACTGTAGAAAAATAAGTTTAGTTTTATAACAATTGATTCATTATAAGTCATTTTTGATAAACATATTTTACGCTCAGTAGAGGTGGCGGGTTAGTTACGTATAAGACATACATAAGTAACCTATTTTATTGTATATATCCTTTTTGAATTCATGATATAACGAGTTAGCCTTCAAGAAACGAGCGGCGTACTCATCTCAGAGGCTGATAACGCCCTTGTGTTGCGGGAATCTATGGTCGGCGGTGATCACTTAACATCAGTTGAGCCGTGAGATTGTTGTAACCGAAGTATTACTTTGAAAACTCGTCTGATCGCTGAACGCATAGTGTTCGAGATCGCCGGTGTCGCTTCGACGCATAAATAAGTCTGTTATAAATATTCAAACGGCGTGCCTTGCGACGACGCTGCGTCTGCGTCGACGGACGGACGGACTGTCTGTCTGTATAGGTGACCGGTTGGACCTATATATACATTTATATATCTTCATATAGACCTATTTCATGGTCAATTGAGGACGATGTCAAAATCGAAGTATATTAGCATTGAGGTCGATAAAAGCATTTTTATAGAGAAAGGTTGACAATAAGCAAGCAAGCAGATGGTTCAAGTAATGAAAAGCTATCCCGTCGCGTATGTACGTACACACACACGTCTTAAAGAGTTACGTGTGCGTTGCCAGTCAGTTGGATAGAATAGGTTTATTAGAGTCGGGAACATATTCACGGTATTTGTATAGGTTGAATGTGGTTTTTTCCAGCGGTTCGCGTTAATGTCGAATCTGTGAACATTTCTGCGATATGTGATTTCCTTCAGTGATCTTAGTTTGTTTTTTATTCCAGACATCAGTTGCAATATCTATTCTGTCTGTAGGACGAGTCGTAATGCTGGAACACGTAATTTCTTCCGTGTATTTTCGTACAAAAGGACGTGTGAATTTATGCTCCAATTGAAATAAAAAAATCGTGAATGATATTGTCGTAACATTACACGACGCGCATCATAAATGTAAGAAATTAGAGAAGTGTCAAATTATTTCTCATGTCCTTACCCTCTTGGTTCGTAATCCATGGGATGTGACCGTCGTGGCACCGAGGCCTCCCTTAAATCCAAAGTCGGTGTCGGGTTCACACCCCGACTCCAACGTCATCCGACACCGCTCCCCCACTTGGCTCAGTTTCCGCTGAACTTGGCATCCGGTGATTTTCGATGTCACTGCATACGTCGACGTGGGCTGACAAGTTTGTTGTTTGTACCTGTTAGATTTATAATGTATATTTGCGTTGCCTATTCAAGAATAATGAATGGTGGGTTTGTATCTAATTGAAAGATTATTGTGATGATTGGTTCCACATTGATATAGGACTGTGATTTAATGTGATGAGCTGATCAACAGGTAAAGTGATAAGATGGGCATGGAATAAGGCAGGCGGCTCTGAGCTGATCTCTTTCAGAGTTGAGGAGCAGATAGTGCATCTGTGTATCGCGCATGTTCCCAACTATACATACTCGGATGAACTCTGACACAATCTTGAAACTTGCTAATAATAGACAGTGTACCGTTAAATAACAGTTGTTACTCCAAAACCATAAAACATATTTTGATAGCTATTGCTGCACATCTACGGCTGCGCTCGCCCGAAAAAAGTACCCACCCCCCTTTATAAAGTATCCATTACTTTTGAGGGATTGGCCGGATGGTCAGGTCTACCCTTTTCTTTTACCATTCCTTTTCCCTCCAAATCCTTAATCCCGACCCATCCTATAAACCTATAAACTTATTCTATCCAATTTCCCAGTTTGACAACGCACTTGTGACTCGGGATGTTGAGTGTGTCTATGGACGACGGTATCGCTTCCCATCAGATGAAGCGTTTGCTCTTTTGTCTTTATTCCCATATTTTTTTTTTATGGAAAGGTAGACAAACGAGCAGACGGTTCACCTAATGTTAAGTGATCCCGTCGCTCATCGACACACGCAACAGAGGGTTGCGTGTGTCTATGGGCGACGGAAAATAAATAAATGATTCAAATTTATCGAAATTATTTAAATCTTAAACGTAAAGTAAGTCGAAAATGAGCGTAAAATACAACTAAAGGTAATATTATATAAGTTTTTTTCGATTATTCAGTATTAGAGGAATAAGCGGTCATTATGCAAATCAGCCTTCAATGTTTACAATGGTCAGAAAAACTACGACTTCCCAATCTGGTATCAAAGGTGGAGGTGATGCTCCTCATTTCGAATGCGTCTCAATATTGGACCTCAGGACCGGTTGTCGCGTAATAAAAAAATCACATGATAATATATTGAAATAAAGCCGTGTTCGTCTCGATTTTAAATGTCATCTCGCGTATAAATAAATTGATTTACACCCTCGTGTCGCATGTAAATCTTTGCGTCTAAGAATATATAAATATTCAAAACGATCGTGGAAGTTTGTCTATCGAGCTCCGAATAATAAATCGTTATATGATATAGCAAAGCTGGAGGAGTTTGTTCACAAGTCTATTTTTGCGCAATATTGCAAAAACCGACTTCAAACGCCTTATAAGTGTACCTATGAAACATTGACTCCGTTATTTTCATTTCATTAACAAACTACTGTTCCGATTTTTATAAAAAAAATGTTATTTTATGTTGTTTTAAATCGGTTCATAAATGGCGGAGATATGCGTGAATTTACATTAAAAAAAAATATTAGAATTGAGAACCTTCCTCTTTTTTGAAGTCGGTTAAAATAGCTAATATCTGGGTGTTAGAAAACAAATAAATTGTACTAGCGGTTTCGGCTTCGTTAATTTTTCCCGTTTGTGCAACATTCATAGCTGACGCTTCGCTCTGTTGGTCATAGCGTCATGTTATATAGCCTAAAGCCTTCTTCGATATCAATGGGCTACCTAACACTTATTTTTTTATTAATTCATCAGCGCGGACAAGCAATCTTCTGCTTTATTGTACTCTTATATATTTGATTACTCAATTTATAATGATTTCATACTATTTGACATAATTTAAAGGTTTAAAAAATAATGACGAGAATAACCGCGGTGCATACCTAGTCCCTTGTAAATTGGACTTAAAAGCATTTAAAAGACCAATTTATTCTTGCGATCATCTGTTATTTTTTTATCATAGTTAAATGCAATTTCAATAAACGGATACTTATTTGACCGGAGGTTTATTTAACCTTCAAAACAATATAGACAAGAACAGAAATATGACAAACTATAATTTTTATTCTTTATCATCTTTTTTTTTAGTTTTTTCGGTCACCAGCTATACACATATTACAAAGTTATAGTCGGTGCAGAGAGAAAAAAATCTTTTCGTGTTTTTTTTCTCTAAACACGGTCGATAAAAAAAAATATTCTAATAATGACTCGTGTAATTAGCAAATCTAACCGGATAATATTAAGCAGTTCGCATGCGTCATTGCAGAGACATCTGTACCTACCATATGTCTTCTTCCAATTAATTGAATATTTTTACATTCTCTGCTATAGCTCGTCTTGTCTATCGATATTAACATGGATTTGCTCTCGTGAGACTGCAGGTCGCCGCTACGACTTGACCGGTCACATGTGACGTCACAACACAGCCCTCCCCCTCTTCTGCTCCCCCCCCCCTGTGTCTTAGACGATTAATAGGAATTTCTGCATTCAATTAAAGTCATATAATATGTTAAATGCATCGGTATTTCTTATAACCATATAAAGGAAGCTCGGTTATAAGAAGTTTTTGTATTGCGTCATGTACCTAAGTCATACTTGCAAGTTACTTGCTTAACTAACTTTAAATTATGCAAAAATTCAAAGAACAATGCCCATTTTTGTATGGCAAACCGTAACCAAGCTGCATCAGGTTCAAACATTTCATTTGGAGAGTAGACTTAATAACTGCTACAGAAGTTCTTTTCGTAAGGAAAACCCGGGTTTCGAAGATATTTGATAAAATCTAAACATTTCATACAAAATACGTTGTATTGCATTCTACACCTCTAGGATAGATTGTGACAGCACACGATATGCAGGTAAAGCAAAATTCATACTTTTATACTTTAAATTATATTCCCTGTTTAAAAATCAAATCCATGAAGCATAATGTCGTGAGAAATTATGAAAATAATTACCGTATAATTTTGAGAACTTTTGGTACCACTTTTAGGCATTGTCTTTTATGCTCTTTTTCGGAATAAAAATGAACGTAGATATATGTCACACTACACTAATACCATGCCAGATTACAGACAGTATACTTTGTTTTGTTTTTAAGACTTACGAGAATATTAGACATTTTTTAATTAAACCTCAGTCCTACCAGTGACCATGAACGCTGTCAACGGTTCAAAACGTCGGGTGATAAAATTTAAAAAATAAACCGATAAAATCCGTAAAGTTTAGAAAACTTAGTGTAAAAACATAAAAATATATTGTTATAATTATTAAAAATCCCGAAATACTTTTTCTCGTAAATCTGTAAAGATTTAAAACAGAGATATCGTTTACTCCGATCTTATAAACTCTTTAAAAACTAAAGATGTATCTCGAATGTTGACGTATTGCTAATGACCATTTATTATTCTTGAACTCTACAATCATTCGCTTCAACATCCGATTTTTCACGTTCAAACCATTTTGAATTCTATACCAACCGTGCTAGCGTATCATATGCCGCTTCACGGCCCACAGTCGGTATGCACTTGCCGCATTCCCGCATAGCTAATGCTGAGTCCGTCCGCGGCCAGAATGCAGATTGAACGCTACTGCTAGAATAGGGAAATAGCATCCTTTTGTAGTAAGCGATCCACCCACATACCCACATTGCTCACGGCTAGGGTGACCATGAGGTGGCCAGAAAATCGTGGACTGTCCCGGAATTATGAGCCTTGTCCCAAGTCCAGGAGTTACACTTTATAATTTCCGATTTCGAATGACTTTTACTAGAAATTATTAGAAGTATTCTAGAAAAGTTTTAGATAATACAAGAGTTGTATGTAATATGGTGCTGCGTAAAATATCTTTAATAACAAAAATATTTTACGTAGCTAGAGTAAATGTTAGATTTTTACATTGTCATATTATAAATGATGGTCAAGAGTCTATCGCCAGCTCGTAAAGCAGATTCTGCTGAGAAGAGCGGCTGAGTAACTTAGCAGCCTTTATATTTTGTTATTTCTTACACAATGAAGTTTACAATAATTTGTTTTGCCTGTTCCAAAATATTAACTAATGATAATTGTTATCTATTATCGTAAATTTTCTACCGACCACTTTGTGGACTATTAATTATCCTACAAAATAAATGATATATCTGGCAACCCTATTCACGGCTTTGTCGTTTGAGTCTGACACTCGCCTACCAGTTGCTTATCTCGATCTATTGCAATACTTGTCTCAAGTTACTAGGTTATTAGTAGACAAATCATATTTGTCTGTAATATTCTAATTTTGATACTGAGTATGTTTGTTTGTAAAGTTTTACGTCTTGAGATCGACTTAAAGTTTGCTTATACGTTTCCATGGGAACCAAATAGGTCATAGGGTACGTTTTTTTTTTCTTCCGAAAAACGTAGTTAACCGAGTGACAGACAAATTGCTTTTGGGTGGGAAAAGTTTAGTGTGTCGATCGTAACTCATTCAAATAATAATAATATCTCGTTAAATCAATCTAGTTTAACAAACATTTAACGAGTAACATACAACAATACAGAACAATCGAAAACATAATAAACAAAAAAAAGTGTAAATGTAAAGAAAAAAAAAAGCCAAAAATTAACAAAAATAAAAATACACAAAGCAAACTTAAATCTAATAATAAGAGAAAAATATGTTTGTCTCCATTACCACGCTGCCACCAAAATATACAAAAAATGCTGGATTAATAAGGCCCCAGCTCAGCATTATGTTGACCTTAGTCAACGCTGGTATTCTGCTGGCACCTTAGTATTGTTTCCCTTGTTTTACTATTTCTTTTTGTGATGTATTAACTTACGGAGGTTTTTTTTATATCTAAAACCTTTATACACAAATAGTTAAAAAGAAAATATAGACTAAGAAGTATAGGAAGCGTTAGAAGCAGACGTCTTGCATTATATCGCATCACTGACACGGAATGAATAGCATCTTGACAATAACAAAATTCTTTATTTTTTCTCCTTCCGCTCTTTTGTTCGTTTCAAAGTCGTATAGTGCAAAATTGGGACAGGAATAACAGTATTGGCTTAGGCTTGGCTTAATGTAGTGTGTCAAATAAGGTGAGTTTTTTTTGTTGAGTCCACAAAAATGGATACAAGTTTATTTTTACACAGAGTTGCAGAAACCGCCTTCAAAAGCCTTCAAAGTGTACTTTTGAAACATATCTCCGTTAGTTTGATTTTAAAAACAAACTATTAAACCGATTTTTTTAAAAGGTGACTATCTCGGAAGAATACCTTATAAGATAGAAAAGTAATTTTTAAATTCGGTTCATAAATGACGGAGATATGCGAAATAAAAAGAGAAATTTCTCCTTTTTTTGTATTTGGTTAAAAAGATATTATGAAAATAAGCCAGTATGCCGATATTTTCCATTTACATCAATTAGAGTAATAGTTGAATCTGTTGTTTACGTTTCATTGACGCGGTAACTCTTAAGACATTGCTGTACCTGGTTTATTCTTAGTCTGGATGTCTGGAGTCTGGAGTTCGGGATGAGGGCTTTCTCCGGCCGGTGCGGTGGACACCTGCCGCGCCGGCTGCGCCCGACCGGTTCGGTTCCCCGGCCTCTCGCGGCCCCTCTGACCTGGATATTTCGGAAGGTGCAACGTCTAGTCTCAAAAATTTTTATTAAGAGTAAACGAGCAGGCAGCTCAGCTGATGGTAACTGATCACCCCCGCCCATGGACTAGTGGAACACCAGAGGAGTTATAAGAGCGTTATTTTTTAAAGGACCTCAATTCGTATCGTACTAGAATTACGGCTGATGACAGTTGATTCTACATAGGTCTCGGCTCCACGATGGATCGGTTTCTTTTTAATCAACAGTTTTGACAGGAAGGAATTGTTTTGATAAATTTGTTAATCTGTTTTATCAGTTTTATAATTACTATTCGCCTAAAGTTAATAATTATAATACATTTTACTAAAATTGAGCACCCTATGCAATTTTACTGCATACAACAACAAAGTGATGTTTGTTTGTATTATTTTAATCTTTGAAAGAGAACAATCTAGTTTTTAGACGAAAGGAAGCAGAAACTTATACAGTCCATGTGAAAGCTCAGTGGCGTGTATGCATGCGTTGATGATACAGAATTATTTAAAAAGATTAAAATTCGATATCCTTAAATAATAAAAAATACGTCTCTATATTTATATTATAGATTTGAAAGTTTTTGTTTGGATGTTTATTAATGAATAACGGAAATGAACGGATTCTGAAGAAATTTGACGCAAAGTTCATTAGGTGCATTAGGATATTGACTACATTTGAAACAAAGCAAAAAAAATCACGCGGTGGAATTGGCGGGAAGCGACTAGTCTATAATGAACCCGACACCTGATCGGGGAAGCCCCTTTCACACGGTATCTGGCTGACCAGCTTCGCGGCGGTTGTCTAGGGCGACCTTGACCCGGCGCCCAGATGTCCGCTCGCGGCCACCTGTCGCCCGCGCGGTGCCACGTGGCGACGCGTCAACAAATCGCTCTCCCGTCGCCACCCCCATTTGCGATTCCAAAGTGGCAACAACACAAACACAGCTGACAACAACAAGACTCTACATCTCATTTTGTAGCCATTCCAGCGCTTCATAGGTCACTAGAATTATAAATGTACAAAAATGCCCTTGATTTACAATCAGCGACTTAAAAATCGTCCCTAATGGTAACCGATTCACCTGATGGTAACCGATCCCGTCGCTCACGGACACACTCGACATCAGGAGAGTCACGAGTGCGTTGTCAACCTGGGATATTAAATGGAATAGGTTTATTGGATAGGACGGGGTCAGGAATAGAATTAGGAAGGGAAAAGAGTGAGAAAAAGAAATGGTATACATGGCCGGCATCCCCAAAAGTCATGCATACTTTATTTTATGCCAACTTTATAAAGGGTGGTGGTACCTCCCCGGGCGACCGCGAGCGTAGAAGTGTAGTAAAAGCTATTAAAAGATGTTATGCTATTCCACCTATTATGTCTAGTTCTGCACGCATTTTGAATAGTAAACGGTCGATTAAAATTTTTCCGCGTTAAAATTTCTTTGGTTAGGTTTGATTACACCTGCTGCTGCTCCATGCTTAGGCGGCCAGTGCTAGTGGGGCTGCGGAAGTGTGCGAAAGCGTCCCCATGATCCTGCCGATATGCGCCGAGGTGGAACCACGCATACCATATATGTTTGTATATTTGAATAGAACTGACTGTCAACTTGACGTTGGCTAGCAAAGTCTAAGTGTAACTTCTTCCTGAATGCGCCCAGTATTGTGCCTTTTGCGATTTATACTATGATTGGTGACGATGCTAAAATCAATATGATGGTGACGTCTGTGTGGTTGCGATGACTTAACGTCATTGGAAAAGTCTGTCTTCTAAAGGGTCTGTTTTAGACTTTTACTTACACTATTACTATTGAGCATAGAGCGCTAGAGCGCGTCATTAAATATTTTAAGTTATCTCCAATTAGATTTATTGGCGTTCTAACGCTTAAATGTAATTAAAACTTTATCAGATTTAGTAGATACAATAGTAAAATATCATCATTACTTATTCATTTATACTATATTTATGAATAATCATATATTTTATTCAAATAAATCGTACCACTTCTGTCTGTGAAACTGTATGGATAATTATACTTAGATGTATACTACTTAAAACCACATGATATGACACTAAGCTTATCAGCCACCACGGAGAGATTGATACGTAACGAATTTAACCTACTTCAAAACGAGGAAGAGGTTCTTAATTTAAGTGATTTTTCAATTGTCTTTTTTTTTGTGTCACAATATTCTTTACTATTGGCAATAAAAACATTTCAAATACCGCAGTGCAGTTCAGTTCTTTAACTTAAAATGACCGAAATATTTTAGATTTTACTTTTATTACGTTTGAAGTATGAAGGTTTTGCAATTTTCTTTGCGAATGCTTGTTTAATCTTATTACAAGAATGCATCGTCAGTGGAATACTCGGTCGGGAATCGATCCTCGGCCCGCACGGATACGGACCACCCGCCGCGGTAACTCGACACCGCTCAGCTGATTCTCACGTATACACGGGAGCACGCAATGCATGCATGCATGCATGCGGGTATGCTTACGATCGGGAGAGGCTTCCTCGATACACGATGTCACTTGAACTCGATAGCCTTTTTGCAGCAGGGTTGTCACATGATATTAAAAACGGTTTTTTTTGTTTGATCTGAAATTATGACTAGGAAATATTATTTACTTTTCTTTTTAATTACCCAATTCGTCATAGAGTCCGTAGAATATTGAGTATCTTATTTCTTTAATTAATGTTTCAATCAACTCATTAATAAAAGGAAAATTCAACGTATGTTTAAATGTTTGTTCGTCATAATTAAATGTTTCATGTATCCATGTTTTTATTTGTCTTGACGCACTGCATTTTAGTAGTGCTTTTTAAATTTATTAATGAATATAATAAATTTGGGACAGTTTTTTTTATGGAAAGGAAGACAAACGAGCAGACGGTTCACCAGATGGTAAGCGATCCCGTCGCCCATAGACAAACG